>MU738087.1:249819-279868 GCA_026770625.1 Nicotiana glauca
ACACACACACACACACACACATATATATATATATATATATATATATATATATATATATATATATATATATATATATATATATATATATATATATTGTATGAATGAATGGCATAAACTTTATAATAATGCTCGAGTGTTTGTGATTTACAATTGTATGTTTTACTTGGGATGAACGTAGTATACTTTTATTTTATTTTTTCTCTTTTCTTAGTTTAGCTCTCAAGATACGTATTTTTTTTTTGATTTACCTCATGAAAAGAGTAGTATCTAAAATAAGTATGACCAGTTAGTTAAGTAACAAAGTGAGCAATCGAAATTAATGCAAGATCTAATGAAAATGGACCATAAAAACGCTTGCTGCTTTGTCTATCTCTATTTAATTAAATATCTTATTATTTTCTTGATTTGTTTATTTCCTTGTATAGTTTTTTTAAATATTTGTTGCTCTTAATTTTTCTATTTCTATTAGAATAGATTAATAAATGTATGAGTTTGTCTACGTACGTTGTTAATAAAAAGGATGACCTCATCGGGTCAAGTAGTTTCAAATCAGAATCTGTTAGAGTTGGATAATCTCGATAATAGATTTAACAAATATAAATAATTTTATCTTAATCGATGTCTAAGAATCTCTCTTCGGAATAAAGACATTAAAAAATGGCAAGGTCATGAAGATGCGCTTTTTTTCTTCAATTTTTCCAAATAATTAAAAGTTTGTTATTTAACTAACTTCGAGTAGGCAATTTTAACAATGTCTTTAATAAAAATGGTGGGAAAATATTAATTGATGCTAATACATAGTTTTGAAGGTATATATGCACTTACAATATATTATAGAAAAAAATTGGTTATCAACAACTGCCCCTATTTACCCGGAAATGATGAAATAGTTTTCGGATAAATAAATAACGGTCAATTTTGACCGAATGGGCGTTTTGTGAAATATAGGCCGAACGACGGTCTTTGATCTGCCTACATATCCCTAGTTTTAGAAGAATCAAGCCATGTGTAGTTCTGGATCCATCGGTGAATGAAGCCGATAGAGTTGTTATATGAACGGTAGCCAATTTTGGCAAAGGTACTTTTGTGAAGGATAATGTCGGATGGAGTTATGATTATAAATCTAAAGTATATCGGATGTATTATAGGGCAGATAGCTAGAGATTACGAGGAAGGATGGGTAGCTGATGGGAATCGGTTATGAATGGCGAAGTGAAAATGGTATGAGTGGAAGCCGGAGCGAAGGTTGCTCCTGTTTGAAGAACGGTTACCTCCGGGACCACCTGCAAACTCCAAATTTGATGTATGCAAGTACATAGATTACTGCAAAAATTTAAACTTGATGCGAATTCCCTTTGGACCATGAAAGATTGCCTTTGGACGGTGCGGATGATGTCCATAGACTATGATGTCCTAGGCCATGAATTGTGAGGTAGGAGGTTTGCAAGTCATGATATGATGTTCTCGGGTCATGAGGATGGTGTCTCTGAACCATGACATCTTTGAATAATAATATGCAAATTTGAGAGATTTTTAGGTCATGGCATGGTGTCTTTTGGCTATGAGGATAATGCCTTTAGACAATGATGCATTTTGAGAAGTTGGCGATATTTCAGCCCATGAGATGTAATAATATGATTCTAAAATCAAAAAGACAAGTCTTATTCTTATGAGGTTGAGGGCAAAGATTAGTCCGAAAGAGGAGCAAATAGATTGTGTCGTAATAGAGCAACATTTATGCAAGGAGGGACAATGCTTAGTCTCATGGGAAGACAATGCTTAGCATTATGAAAATATGGAGGCAGGGATGAGCCTCATGCAAGATTGAAAACATAGCTTAGTCTCATGCAAGATGCGGGACAGGGCTTAGTCCCATGAAGATGGAAGGCAGAGCTTAGCCATATTCAAATACGGAGGCAGGGCTTAGCTTCATGCAAGATGGAGACAGGGCTTAGCCATATGCAAATACGGAGACAGAGCTTACTCTCATGCTAGATGCGGGACAGGATTTAGTCACATAAAGAGAGAAGGCAGTGCTTAGCTATGCAAGTTTGGAGGCAGGGCTTAGCCTCATGCAACTATGGATACAAGACTTAGTCTCATGCAAAAAGAAGGCAACACTTAGCCTTATGCAAAGTTGAGGCAGGTCATAGACTCACGCAAGATGCAGGGTAGGGCTTAGTCTCATACAGATAGAAGGCAGAGCTTAGCCTTATGCCTTCTGGAGGCAGGGCTTAGCCTCATGCAAATATAGAAAGAGAGCTTAGTCTCATGTAGGATGCGGGACATGGCTTAGTCCCATGTAAATAGGTAGCAAAGTAGAGTATTTCTTAGTTGGAGATACATTTGGTGTCTGGTGGCCCGATTGATAGTGATTTTGTTTCATGTATATATATGTGAATGCTACTGTTACATCAGTCGTGCCATCATCTGCTTTCCTTGCTCCTCTGTTCAGGATTCTTTGTTTGAGTTTCCCTAGGTAACCCCTGGCTATTACGGAAATAGAGTTTTCAAAAATATGCAATTATTGATGAAAATAGAGTTATTTTACAAAACATAGTGAAATACCAAGTAATTTTGGATGAACTAGTGACTATAACACATTTCAAAGACATTACAACTTTCTCGTGTTAGAATTTTGAGGGCCAATTGCGATTAACGAAACTTGTTAAACCTTCTGCGGAATTTTGAGAATCCTTCTCAAAATTCTACCTAGTTTCTGACTTTTTGGCATGCGATGGAATCGGCTGGAATTGTTCCGAAACTTTGAGCGTCCTCCTAAAAATTGTGCCCCAGTTTTTGATTATGGGGGAAAATGAAAATTTTATTATGATACGACCGAACCCACAGGGCTGCCTACGTATCCCCTCTTAAATGAAATCAGGTCAAGCATAGTTCAATTACATAATGTTAATGAGAAACATCTAAACATAGTATATTTTGACTGTGTCTGAATTGATTTGCTTTTGCTAGGCTTCTCCGTCCATTTCATAATTGGTCATTATTACAGAGCTCTAATAAATATTAAATTTATACTCTCTTAAAAACATGTTCTTTATTATATCAATTACTTTTTTAGTATATACGAGCGTGTTATTAAGGATTGTATTTGAAATCTTCAAACCCATTTTTAAAATTTCTTCTTTCTTTTTTTGTATTCAGTACAGGGAAGAAGTCTCCTCCATAAAAGGTACCAAAATTTTGACTTTCCAAGAGCTGTGTTCTTGTGTTTTAGCAATGTCAATTAAGTAGTTGGAACATACGGTTGAGATCCCCTCCAATATTCTTTCCTCCAGTATTTGTCAATGGCGGTATAAGATGCTGGCACGTGTTTACAAAATTTCTAAAGGGCAGGATTTTTCTGATTGCAAAATTAATTCTTTTTTGTTAGTTCAACTTCAAAAGCACCAAGTAACCTAGCTCGTCTATGAATTTCCATTAGATCACCGCGAACTTCCAACGCCAGTGAATTTCAATTAGCTAATTTAGCACCTCTCTTATCTTATTTTGCCCTTCCCTATCATTCTTCATTTCATTTAGCTTTCTTGGTGAGCGTCTTTTGGTTTTTGCTCTTATATGTTGTATTTGAGCAAACAAGAAACAGAAGAATCATTGTAAAACTGAGAGCAACATCAAAGTTCAAGTCTTTAGTTTCAACATGAGATCTTGAAAAAAATTCTACGGGTTATGTAGCTGGCGTTGGAGTTCAACAAAGGATTGTTGTTTGATTTTTTTTATTTTTCTCTGCTAAAATAATAGTATAGGAGTCGTATAAAATAGATCTTAAAATATCCAACAATATCACGGCCTTTAAAAATTTTTGTAACACGTGGCAGTATCGTACACCCCCATTGAGAAATACTGGAAGAAATAATACTGGAGGGGATCTTAACTCCATATATATGAAAGAGACATATTTTGTCATTTATCTGCAATCTCGAAAGAAACATCACGCCAGAAGGCTATAGTAGGCTTTTCCGCACCTACGATGGCGCATTTGCGGTTCAAGGCTCGTAGAAGCGGAGGTAGCTGGGTAAGTGAATTCCGCAGAAGCAAGTCCACATATGCGAATAATTGGCCGTAGGTGTGAAATGCCTGGCCAGGATATAAACGTTGGGTTCCAAGGGTTTTATCATTTCTTGACTTTGCAAACTCGGAATTGGGCAATTTTTCAGTGGGATTTCGAAGGGATTTTTGAGGTAAGTCAAATTTTTGGAGATTTGGACTGGTAGTGGAATTTTTTATATCAGGGTTGGAATCTGATTTCAATATTGGGTTAGCTCCGTAATGTTGAATATGACTTGTGTGCAAAATTTGGGGTCAATTGGACGTGGTTTGATAGGTTTCGGTATAGGTTGTAGAAGTGTGATTGATTCAAGTTCTTTAAGTTTTAATTGGAGGGTGATTCATGATTTAAGCATTGTTTGATGTGATTTGTGGGTTGGAGTCAGTTCATATGATGTTTTAGAACTTGTTGGTATAATCGGTTGAGTTCCTGGGGGCATCTTGTGAGTTTTGGGCGCTTAACGGATTGAAAATTGGACTTGAGCATATTCTGAAGTTGCTGGTTTTCTGGTGTTATCGCAGTTGCGGTGCAAAGTCTGCAAGTGCGGCACAACAGAAACAAAAATAAGGTCGCATGTGCGTTTTTAGTCATAAGAGCTTGTGAGTGCAGATGCGAGATGAGGGTCGCATTGGCGCATCCGCAGATGCGGTGAAGTGGTCGGAGAAGCAGATTTGAGGAGGAAGCTGAGTTCTACAGAAGCGGCCGAGTAAGTATAGAAGCGAGTCCTATGGAGGGCAGTGCGGAGGTGCGAAGCCTATGATTTTGATGAATCTCCACAGGTGCGGAGTCTTAGCCGCAAAAGCGGGACCGCAGAAGCAGAAATATGATTTGACTTGCAGAAAAAGACCTAATTGCGAGGGTTTGAATTCATTCTTTATTTTCTGACTTGAGAGAAATCGTTGATTCTTTGAATGATTTTCAAAGGAAACTTGTAGGTAACGATTCCTAACTCCTTTATGGTTATATCCCACTAATCTATGGTTAATTTCATTATTTAATTAGGGATTTGAGTTTGAAATTTGGGGAGAAATGGTAGAAACTTCATAGGCTAAAATTTGAGTTTTGGAAGGCAATTTGAGGTCAGATTCAAGTGATTCTTGTATTTCTAGACTCGTTAGTGAAAGTGTATTCATAATTTGTGACTTTTACCAAATTCCGAGACATGGTCCCAGGGAGGCTTTTTGGGTGATTTTTCAATTTCTTGCGTTAGCTTTGATTTCATCAGCTAGATTAATTTTTTGTAGTTGTATTTATATTATGTAATTGATTTTGGTTAGACTTGGGCCACATGGAGCCATATATTCGTGGGAAAGGCATTGTAACGGATTGATTTGAGCTTGGTTCGAGGTAAGTGGCTTGGCTAACGTTATGTGGGGGAAACTCCCCTTAGGATTGGTACTGTTTCTGATATGTGAGCACCATGTACGTGAGGTGACCTGATTTTCATTAACTAATAACTTGTTTTTCTCTTTATTTGTGTTATATCAGTATGTGTATTATCTTGTTAGCTTAGAATAGCATATCTACTTGCCTTAATTGCGTATCTCAACTCTTTGCAACATGTTTAGTGAAATTCCTATTTTTACTTGACTTCTACTTAGTCGAAATTGTAGGTTTTCTCGATATAACTTTTTATATCCATTATTTGAGCTGTATATTTACTTTGGGACAACGGAATGGTATTCTAGTAGACCCTCCCTATTCTGCATGTTTACTTTTGGACTATGGAATGGTATTCCTGTAGATTCCCCTATTCTACATATTAACTTTGGGACTACGGAATGGTATTCTGTTAGATCCCACTATTCTGCATATTTAGTTTAGGAATGCGGAATGGTATTCCAGTAGATCCCCATGTTCTGCATATTTACTTTGGGATTACGGAATGGTATTCCGGTAGATCCCCATGCACGTTTATCTTAGAGACTATGGGACGGTATCTTGGGTGATCCTCTATTGTTATCTCTATGCTCTGAGTTGTTTTTTCTGTTATTACATTCTTGTTAAATTTCAGTATTTATTTTTACTGCTATATTTCACTATGTATTATTATATTATATATATATATATATACCAGTAGGGCCCTGACCTGATCTCATAACTACCCGACCCAGGTTAGGCTTGGCTCTTACTGAGTACCATTCTGGTGCACTCATGCCCTTCCCTGCACATGTTTTCTTTTGCAGTTCCTGGTATTTCTTATCAGTCGCATTATTTATTTGGCGAGATAGCTGTAGAGACTTCAAGGTATATCTGCCGCATCCGCAAACCTCGGAGTCCCTATCTACTCTTCCCCATGTCAAACACTTCTTTTATTTCCCTTTGTTAGACTCCGGAGTTCAGAAACATTATTTTCTTTTTGTAGTTTGTGACTTATGATATTTCGGGTTTTGGGAGAGTTTATATACATGTCGAGAGTGACTATTGTATATGCCGAGCGGTATCTAAATTTCTTATTTAAATTTCCCTGTAAATCGTTAGCTTTCATGTTTCGTTTTAATTCCGCAAAATTTTAGGCTTACCTAGTCGTAGAGACTAGGTGCCGTCACGACGGTTCACAGAGGAAGAACTAGGTTCGATACAAGATCGTACCAGAGCTCTAGGTTAATAGGAGTTGTGAGTCACAAGCCGATTTATTAAATTATCACAGATCAGTACAGAGATATCTATAGTTATCTTCGGGAAGCTAAGGAACTTTTAGGAAAATTCCACTTCATTTGTTTCCTTGTCCTGCGAAATTATTGACATTGAAATTCTAACCATCTGTCTTCTACTCTTTCACAAAAGGTGAGGACACATGCATCTGAAGATGACCATACATCTGCGCCCCTTGCTAGAGTTGCTAGAGGCTAGGGAGGGGTAGAGGCTGAGTACACATATGTTGTAGCTAGAACACCCGAGCGAGCTGCTACCGAGGAGCCGCCAGTAGCTCCAGTCGGAGCACATGCACCTGACATGCCTACTACTAGTACATCAGCTCTTCAAGAGACCCTTGTAATTCCATAGCATGTTTGGTACTCTAGCTCAGGCAGGGTTGATTCCCCTTGTTCCAACCACATCTCAGGCTAGGGGAGAAGCATAGACTCCCGCCACCCTTATCCTAGAGCAGCGATTTCAGGTTGATCCGATTCCAGAGGTTATACCGGAACAAACTATAGCCCCAGTTCAGCCCAAGCGTAGGGCAGCAGTCTCAGAGGAGGAGCAGCGGAGACTAGAGAGGTACAAGAATTACGACCCTCCTACATTTAGTGGTCTAGCGTCAGAGGATGCTCAGGGATTTTCGGAAAGGTGCCATCGTATCCTTCGCACTATGGGCATAGCAGAGTTGTATGGGTTTCTTTAATTGCATTTCTGCTTCGAGGAGCGGCCTATCAGTGCTGGCGTACTTATGAGTTGGACAGTCCGGTTGAGGCAGCTTCATTTACCTGGACTCAATTCTCGAACATATTCTTAAGAGAACATGTCCCTTGGAGACTCAGGACGCATGGCGTGTGGAGTTTGAGCAATTGAGCCAGGGTGTTATGATCATTTCAAAGTAGGTAGTCTATTTCAGTGACTTGGCTAGGAATGCACCGACCTTGGTTTCTACAGTTTGAGTGAGGGTTAGTCGGTTTATTAAGTGACTCATTTCCAGCATCAAGACTAGCATGGCCTTAGATTAGAGATGGATATCTTGAACCATCAGGTGGTAAGTATTTCTAGGAGAGTTGAGGCATTCTTGCTTCGAATAGGGAGGAGAGAGAGGCTAAGAGGTCTCGAGAGTCTGGCCATTATTATTGTGCCCGTGCCCCAACTACAATTCGACATGGTAGGGGCTGTGTGAGTTGTCCCGTTTATTTAGATCTTACAGCCGTCGGTGGTATTCCAGCTCCTCCTAGACCTCAGGAGCTTTATTATGCACCTCCAGTATCTACTGTGCCTCCTGCATGGAGTGGTTTTAGCGGTTAGTCCAGTAGACCTGGAATAGCTCAACCACAGTCACCACGCCCTCCTAGAGCATATTTTGAGTGTGGCGATACTCGCCATATGGTGAGAGATTTCCCCAAACTTAGGAGAGGTGTGCCTCTACAGACTTCTCAGCCACAGTGTGCTCCACAAGGTTCCCAGGCTTTGATTACGGCACCAGCTGCCATTTTACCGACTCAACCGACTAGAGGTGGAGATCGAGGAGGTAGAGGTCGCCCTAGAGGGGGAGGCCATTCTAGTTACTATGCCCTTTCTGCTCGTACTGAGGCTGTTGTTTCCGATTCTATCATTATAGGTATTGTTTCGATTTTTCATAGAGATGCATCGATTCCATTCGATCCAGGCTCCACTTATTCCAATGTGTCCTCTTATATTTCCCTACATTTAGGCATATCTCTGAATTCCTTGAGTTTCTCTATTTATGTGTCTACTCATTAGGAGATTCTTTTGTTATGGACCGTGTATATCGGTCGTGTTTGATTATTATTAGTAGTTTTGAGACCATAACTAATTTATTATTGCTCAGCATGGTAGACTTTGATGTTATCTTGGGAATGGATTGGTTGTTGACAAATTATGTTATTCTTGATTGTCACACCAAGATTGTAACGCTGGCTATCCCAGGTTTACCGTTATTAAAGTAGACAGAGAATCTTATATTACACTCCCAATAGAGTTATTTTATTTCTTAAAGCTCAACGAATGGTTTAGAAGGGGTGTGGCATTTATCTAGCCTTTGTAAGAGATATCAGTATTGATACCCCTACGATTGAGTTAGTACCAGTAGTGAGGTATTTCACTGATATGTTTCCTGCTGATCTTCCAAGCATTTTGATCGACAGATTACTGATTTTTGCATTGTTTTATTGTCGGGCACTCAGCCCATCTGTATTCCTCCTTATTATATGGCATATCCTGATTTGAAGGAGTTAAAGGAACAATTACAGGAATTGCTTGATAAGGGCTTCATTCAGGCTAGTGTGTCGCCTTGGGGTTCTCTAGTCCAGTTTGTGAAGAAAAATGATAGTTCTATGTGTATGTGCATTGATTATCGCTGGTTGAGTAAAGTGACAGTGAAGAACATGTATCCTTTTCCTCGTATTGATGACCTTTTTGATCAATTATAGGGTGCTCGAGTGTTTTCCAAGAATGATTTGTGTTCAGGTTATCATTAGTTGAACATTCGGGAGCCAGATATCTCGAAGGCTACTTTCAGGACTCGGTATAATCATTATGAGTTCCTTGTGATGTCATTTGGGTTGACCAACGCCCCAAAAACATTTATGCAATTGTTGCATAGTGTATTTCAGCCTTATCATGGCTCAATTGTCATTGTCTTTATTGATGATATTCTTGTGTACTCCTCGGAGTCCGGAAGCTCACGAGCAGCCCCTGAGGACTGTGCTTCAGACCTTGAGAGAGAAGAAATTATAAACAATGTTCTTGAAATATGAGTTCTAATTAGATTCCATGGAATTTTTGGGTCACGTGGTGTCGAGTGAAAGGATCAAAGTGTATCCAGAGAAAGTGAAAGCGGAGTAGAGCCTGCCCAAAATGTTATTAGCTACAGAGATCCAGAGTTTTCTTGGTTTGGTAGGGTATTACCATCGATTTGTCGAGGGATTCTCATTTATTGTAGCACCTATGAATAGGTTACCCAGAAGGGTGTTCCGTTCAGGTGGATGGAGGAGTGTGAGGAGAGCTTTTAGAAGCTCAAGACAGCTTTGACTATAGCCCCAATATTGGTGTTGCTTACATGTTCTCCTATATTGTTTTATTGTGATACATCGCAAATTGGTCTCGATGCAGTGTCGATGTAGGACTATAGGGTGATTGCCTATGCGTCCAGACAACTAAAGGTACATGAAAAGAACTATCCTATCAATGACCTTGAGTTAGTAGCTATTGTTCATGCCTTGAACATTTGGAGGCGTTATTTATATGGTGTTCCTTGTGAGATCTACACTTATCACTGGAATTTTCAGCATTTGCTCAAGCAAAAGGATCTTAATTTGCGTCAGATGAGGTGGTCAGAGCTGTTTTAGAATTATGATATCACCATTCTGTATCACCATGGGAAGGCCAATGTGTTGGTCGATGCTTTGAGTCATCAGGTAGAGAGTTTGGGGAGTTTAGCATATCTGCAAGCAGCAGACAGGCCCATAGCGTTGGATGTTTAGGCCTTAGCCGGCCAGTTTATGAAATTGGATATTTCTGAGCCTAGTTGAGTATAGGTTTGTGTGGTCTCTCAGTCTTCCCTTTATGATTGCAAAGAGGTCACTATTTGGGGTGCTAAAGAGGTCACTATTTGGGATGATGGTGCATTAAGGATGCAGGGCAAGCTATATGTGCCTAATGTGGGTGATTTGCGTGAGTTGATTCTTCAAGAGGCTCATCTCTGACCGGAGTACAGAGTTTACATCACGATTCTGGGGAGCCATACATTATGAGTACGGCAGGATGAGTTGAGAACAAAATTTCACCCTCAGATAGATGGATAGCCCGAGCGCATTATTCAAATTCTTGAGGATATGCTCTGTGCATATGTGATGGAGTTTGTAGGTTCTTGGGATTAGTTCTTTCCACTTGCAAAGTTTTCCTACAACAACTGTTATTAGTCCAGCATTTAGATGGCAGCGTATCAGGCTCTGTATGGTAGGCGGTGTCAGTTCCCAGTTAGTTGGTTCGAGCCGACAGCGCCAGATTATCGGGTATGGACTTGGTTTTGGTTTCCGTAGATAATGTTAAGTTGATTTAGGATAGACTTCACACGACCCGGTCCAGATAGAAGAGTTATGCAGACCGAAAGATTTGCGATGTTGCATTCATGGTTGGAGAGCGGGTCTTACTCCGGGTTTCTTCTATGAAAGGTGTTATGAGGTTCGGACAGAGGGGCAAGTTGAGCCCAATGTTCATTGGTCCCTTTGAGGTGTTTCGGAGAGTTAGGGAGGTTTCTTATGTGCTTTCCTTACCTCCCAGCCTAGCAGGAGTTCATCCGGTATTTCATGTTTTGATTCTCCAGAAGTATCAGGATGATCTATCTCATGTGTTGTATTTCAGCTTAGTCTAGCTTGACAAGGATCTATCTTATGTTTTGGAGCCGGTGGCTATTTTGGATAGGTAGGTTCGAAAGCTAAGGTCAAAGAATACTACACCAGTAAAGGTTCAGTGGGGAGGTTAGTCGATCGAGGAAGCGACTTGGGAGATCGAGTGGGATATGTGCAACCCGTATACTCATCTTTTCACCACTTCAGGTATGCCTCTATGCTCGTTCGTTATTAACCACCTTCCCCTTATATGTTTCTACTATTGTGACTTGTTGGGAGGTTTTGTTTTTGTTTTTGGAAGTGTTTGGGACACTTAGTCCCTAAATGGAGGTTTAAGCACTAGGAATTGGATTCTAACCGAGACTGTGTGAAGATGACTCCGGAATGGAGTTCCATCAATTTTGTTAGTTCCGTTGGGTGATCTAGGGCTTAGTGGTGTGTCCGAATTGTGCTTTGGAGGTCTGTAGTTCATTTAGGCTTAAGATGGTGAAAGTCGAGCTTTTAAGGATTTAGACCGGTAGTGGAATTTTTCATATCGTTGTCGGAATTCAGTTATGGAAGTTGGAGTAGCTTAATGTTGAATATGACTTGTGTGCAAAATTTGTGGTCAATCGGACGTGGTTTGATAGGTTTCGGCATCGGTTATAGAAGTTTGAAGCTTGAATTGGAGGGTGATTCATGATTTTAGTGTCGTTTGATGTGTTTTGAGGGCTCGACTAAGTTTATATAGAGTTTTAGGACTTGTTGGTATAATTGGTTGGGTTCCTGGGGGCTTCGAGTGCTTAACAGAAGGAAAATTGGACTTGTGCATATTTTGACGTAGCTGGTTTACAGGTGTTTTCTTACTTGCAAGGAAAATATGTAGGCGCGGACCCGCAAAAGCGAGGATAAGGTCGCTGGTGCGCTTTTTCTCATAAAATCCTGTTAGCGTAGATGCGAGATGAGGGCCAGATCTGCACATCTGCAGATGTAGTGAAGTGGTGCAGAAGCAGATTTAGGGAGGAAGCAGTGTTCCACAAAAGCGGACGAGTGAGCGCAGAAGCACGTCAATAGGTACGGAGGGAAGTTCATAGGTGCGAAGCTTAGGAGTTTAATTAATCTCTGCAGGTGCAGTGTCTTGGCCGAAAAAACAGGACCGCAGAAGCGGAAATATGAACGCAGGTGCGGATTGACTGCTAAAAAAACCTAAGTGCGAGGGTTGAATTCATTCTTCATTTTTTGACTTGAGAGCTCAGAAATCGGTGATTCTTTGAAGGATTTTCAAAGGAAACTTGTGGGTAACGATTCTTAACTAAACAAAAAACAACAACAACAACCCAGTGAGATCCCACATGTGGCGTCTGGGGATGGTAGTGTATATGCAGACCTTACCCTTATTCCGGAGGAGTAGAGAGGCTGTTTCTCATAGACCCTCGGCACAAGAAGGAAAGAGACAATGTATCAGTAGCAGTAACCAGAAAATAGAGAGCAAAGTATTAGGTAACGATTCATATGTCCTTTATGGTTATATCCCACTAATCTATGGTTAATTTCATCATTTAATTAGGGATTATAGTTGGAAATTTGTGTAAAATGGTAGAAACTTCATAGGCTAAAATTTTGAGTTTTGGAAGGCGGTTTGAGGTCGAGTTCGAGTGATTCTTTTATTGTTAGACTCGTGTGTGAATGGGTATTCATAATTTGTAACTTTTACCCGATTCCGAGTGTTGGCTTGGGGAGGCTTTTTGGGCGATTTTCCAAGTTCATGCGTTAACTTTGATTTCATTAGCTAGATTAGTTTCTTGCAGTTATATTTATGTCATGTAATTGATTCTGTCCAGATTTGGGCAACTTGGAGCCTGATATTCATGGGAAAGGCATTGTGGCAGATTGATTTGAGCTTGGTTCAAGGTAATTGGCTCGCCTAACCTTGTGTGGGGGAAACTCTCCTTAGGATTGGTATTGTTTCTGATACGTGAGCGTCGTGTACATGAGGTGACGAGTACGTACACGGGCTAATTGTTTAAAAACACAATTTTAACTGAGTTATAACATGTTCTTCTCCGTATTTGAGTTATATCAGCATGTGTAGTATCTTGTTAGCTTAGAATAGCATGTCTACTCTCCTTAATTGCATATTTGAACTATGTGAAACATGTTTTGTGAAATTTTTTTTCTTGACTTGTAATTAGTCGAAATATTAGGTTTTCTCGCTGTAACTATTTATTTCCGCTGTTTGAGCTGCATATTTACTATGGGACTACGGAAAAGTATTCTGGTAGATTTCCCTATTTTGCATATTTACTTTGGGACTACGAAATGGTAGTTCGGTAGATCCCACTATTCTGCATATTTACTTTGGGACTACGAAACGGTATTCCTGTAGATCCCCCTACATATTTATATTTGGGACTACGGGACGGTATCTTGGCAGGTCTCCTAATGTTATCTATATGCTCTGAGCTGTTATTTTTTTATGATCACATTCATATTAAATTTTACTATTTATATTACTGTGACATTTTATTCTGTCTTATTTTAATATATATATACCAGTATGGCCTTGACCTGATTTTTTCAGTACTCGAAAAATTAGAAATGTTGTAATTATAACATATGCTTCCACTTATAAACTATGAAGGCATGATGTAATGTTTTGGGAAATCTTGAATGTAGTTCTAATGGTAATGAAATTTTGATTGTTCATGTAACCTTCCCATTGTCTAATTAATGAAATCTTTCTTCTCTTTATTTATGGGTAAGTTTGGGTAAAAGGCATTGTACAGGAGTGCTTGGCTGGGTTATCTTGATTGATCGCCCATCGCACTCTCCGAGGTTGGGGCGTGACAAAGTACCCTCATTTTTCCCAGATAGAAGGTCCTTAACGACTGTATATCAACATATGATTACAGTTAACATCATTCTATGATTAAATGATATTAAGAATTGTAGAGTTCCAGCGTTTTTAGGAGAAAAATTATTTTCACACAAGGTATGGAATAGTCCTATTTACAAAGGTGACTCCATCAAAATTTCTATAAAATCCATAAGATCTAGTTTCTCCACTAAGACTCCTTTACATTCGAGGATGAATGTTCCAATGAGGGAAAATATGTTATACCCCGTACTTTCATGTTAGAATTAATATTAAGTGATGACATATAAGCTGGATTGTTGAATAACATGTACAAATATAATGATTGGTTAAGAAACGTTTTAAGGAAGTATAATGAGGGTTCGAAGGTTTAGAAGCTAAATGAATCGAAGAAAATTAGTTTCATAGAAAGTCAGCAAGTTGGGAATGTTATAACCAATACTTTTGGTATGAGACTAGGGGTTTTAATACAATAATAAGGAAATTTTATAAGGTATATTAATCGTATCATATTCGTGTGTTCGGTTTTGAAGTCAACGGAAATGTGAAAGTCACAAGTTACGTTCATAATTTTACTAAAATTTTATCTCAATGTACTTGGATTTACGGGATGATCCAACCACCAAATTGAATATCTATGAGCCTATCCAACTTATTAAACCTTCCATCAATACTATATCATAGTAGAGTGATATTCGGGTTTTTTCCAGACTACTCAAGTATCTCCCTTTGGGACCCACAAGGTCTGTTGAGGATTACCTTGATATATAGAGTTGTGGCCTTTGTCTCAAAGCCTCATTTTCGACCCAAATCAGACCTAAAACTCTATCTAGACCTCCTAATTATATCCTTAGGGTTTGGAATCAAAATCAAAGGTGGAAAAGGTGAAACAAGTAGATTAAATCCATAGGAACCCGAACTAGTCGATGGTTTGCCACTTTCTCTCCTTGTGGCTGATTGAGGAATACATAACAATGAATTATGATCTTAAAATTGGGTATTTGTGTTCCATAAGGTATGTTATTCTCCCGTATACTTGGGTTGAGCCTTATTTAGGCCACAGCAAGCCCAGATATTGGAGGAAAACATGTTAAACTTGACGTTAGGAGTATGTATGAGGTGTTGTGCGTATATGACTGTTTTGGGAGGTATTTGAGATATGTTTTGGCTGGTTATTGATTTATTAGCTTGCATTTGCTCTTTTTTTATGTTGTTCATTTCCTTTTTTATGTTGGTTTTAATTGGAAGGAAGTGATATAGGTGCTGCCCGATTTTCTGAAAAATGTAGGTATGTTATTGTTGATTGTTGGACTGTTTGTGCTAAATATGATTATTGTTGACGTTGTTTGGGTTTTTTGATGATTGTTGTAGCTTGTTGGAAATCATATAGATAGGGTAGTTGCTACCCATTTTACCGTAAAATTTGTTGTGGTCAGTATATAATAGTTACGACGCATAAACGATAATAATTTTATCATTTCTCTTATTGTAGACTAAGGAGTCGTGACATTTGCGTAGCTTGAGGTTGGTAAGTATATACAAGGTATGTGAGGATATCCCTTTCTTTCTTTTGCATGACTCTAGTTGTACTTAACATAAATGAACAAGCCTCCAAAGATACTCCACTCTTATAAGCTAGCAATATTTACATTGTTTCCCTTCTTATGGAATTATTTATATTGATGTTAATGTTGATTTTATTATTATTATGTTATCCATTGTTGGTATTTCGTGAATCTTATAAGATTCATGATAACGTGTTAGCTGTAATAATGTATACGGAGACCGACCTTACATCAGTTCGCAAGGTTCCAAATGTGATTCTATGAGTCCAGCATACATTATATATTTGTACCTATTTTACTCTACCAAGTCGTGCTATAGTCGGTGGAGTCTGACACCTATTGTGCAACAACTAATCAGTTAGGTTTTACCGAGCTTCATATGGACGGGTACGACCGAGTCCTCTTAGATGTCGGTTATGACCGAGTTCTCTTCGAAATCAGTTACGTTATGATATGACAAGAGACATTACCGAATCCTATTAAGGATGGGTACGACCGAGTCCTCTTCGAGGCCAGGTACGTTATGATATGGCATGAGACATTATCGAATCCTATTAAAGTCGTGTACGATATAATAATGATGATGCTCACAAAGGCATACGCTTTTAGTGTGTATATATATATGTTATGCATTTCATGTTAATCACCCTCAAAGGCATTCAGATGCTATAGGTTGTATCTTCTCTATCTCTTTTTACATTACTATTCATATTTATGTGTTCCTGCCTTACATACTTAGTATTTTATTCGCACTAACGTCTCTTTTATTTATAGACTATGCATGTCATGCTACAGGTTCTAATAGACAAGTTGATAATCCTCCTAGTACGCTACCAGTTTAGTGGGAAGTGTTGTTGCACTTCACTTGCCTCGGAGTTTCCGTTCCGGCCAGTATACTTATGTATATATGTTAATGGGTATGGTGTGGCCATGTATCGACCTTATTTTGTTTATATAATCTTTGGAGGCTTATAGGCAGATATCATGTGTATAGATATTTTGTTCGGCCTTCTAGGCCCGCGTATTTAATGCTTTTCATTTTGGGGTTGTCTTATGTCGAGTATTCCCAAATGTTTTATTATATTTATCTCATGATGACCCTTCTGACCGATTTACACATGATAGCATGGTTAAGGATACGTAATGTTGGTGCTCTCCAAGTAAGGCTTGGGTTCCCGATGCGACCCTTCGTTTTGGGTCGTGACAACTTTCCCAAATCTCACACGCCATTCATAGGTGAAACTCGAAGAAGAACCTTCTCACCCTCTTTGAAAGCCACATCACAAACCTTCCTATCAGCATAACTCTTTTGCATGGACGATGTTGTATGATGTCCCCCCTAAATTAATTTTACCTTATCTACAGGATCATGAACCAAATTTTCATCCAACGACCGAGCCTTACCTATGCTCAAACCAACCAAATAGAGAACGACAGGGCCTATCATATAAGGCCTTATATAAAACAACTAGATACTCGACTTCTAGTTGTTCTATGAAAACTCCACTAATGGTAGAAACTAATCCCACTAGCCTCCAAAATTAATAGCATATGCTCTAAACATCCTCCAATTAATATCTTAATGGTCCGCCCATATTGCCTAATCGTTTAAGGGTGAAAAGCAGTACTCAAATGCACCTGCATGCCCAAGTCATGTTGAACAACTCTCCAAAAATGTGATGTAAACTGAGTGTCCCGATTTGAGATGATAGACACATGCACACAATTCAAGGGAAATCTCTCTCATATAGATCTGAGCCAACTTTTATTAAGTGTAATAAGTCATGAGAGAAATGAAATGCACAGACTTGGTCAGTCTATCCACAATGACCCAAACAACATCAAATCTCCTCAAAGTCCGTGGCACTCCTACCATAAAATCCGTGGTAATGCGCTCCCACTTCCACTATGTAATCTCTAACCACTAAAGAAAATTATCGGATCTCTTATGCTCATACTTGTCCTACTGGCAATTCAAACACCACGACACATGCACAATAATTTCCTTCTTTATCATCCGCCACTAACAATGCTGCTTCAAATTACGGCACGTCTTCATAGCACCTGGATTAATAGAATACCGTGAACTATGAGCCTTCTTAAGACTCAAATCCCTCAAACCATCTACATTAGGAATACAACTCTGATCATAAAGTCGCAACACACCATCATTGCTAATAGCCACCTCCTTAGCACCACCTCGCAACATCGGTCCCTATGGATAAGAAAATGAGGTTCATCACACCTACGAGCCATGTTGCGCTCAAACAAGAACTAATGTGCAACCACATAATCAAGAACCCTGCTAGGCTCAAAATTTTCCAATCTTACAAATCTATTATCCAAAGACTGAAAACCATAGTCAAAGGCCTCCCTAAAGTTGGAATAAATTCCAAGCTCTTTGTACTTTCTGTCTTCCTATTCAAAGCATCTGCTACCACATTAGCCTTGCCTAGATGATACAATATAGTGATATCATAGTCCTTCAACAACTCCAACCACCTCTGTTGTCTCAAATTTAAATCCTTTTGCTTGAATTTGATGTTGAAGACTTTGTTGCTCAGTGTAAACCTCACAAGACACGATATATATGTAGTGCCTCCAAATCTTGAGCGCATGAACAATAGTTGTCAATTCCAAATCTTGTACCAGGTAGTTCTTCTCATGGGGTTTAACCTGGCATAGTAGAAATGCAATCACACTACCTTCCTACATTAACACATATCCAAGGCCAACGCGTGAAACATAACAATAGATAATATACATTCATGATCCTGAAGGCAACACCAAAAATGGAGGTGTAGTCAAAGTAGTCTTAAGTTTGTAAAAGCTCTCCTCACACTCGTCAGGCCCTTCTGAGTTAACATGATTAATGGGTATTTAATAGAAGAAAATCCTTCCATAAAATAATGATAGTAACCAGCCAAACCTAGGAAAATCTAGATGTTTGTAGTAGTAGAAGGTTTACGATAACTTTGAATTGCCACAATCTTCTTCAGATCCACGTTGATCCCATCACTAGACACCATGTGGGCCAAAAATGCCACCAAGTCCAACCAAAGATCACACTTGGATAACTTATCATACAACTTCTGCTCTTTTGTTTACCGTAAAAATGGTAACTATAATTACATTTGTAAATAGGATTCTAGAAATACATGATCTATTTTTATGCAAGTTGTTAGAGTAGATAATACTAAGAATTTTTAGTTTAATGATAAAGCGTGAGCTTAAATAGAGCAATCAAACCGAAGGGCTTGCTACCCTAGCTTCGCACCGGTCGATGGGTGACCTCGAGGCAAATATCGGGGCTCGATCTCGAGCTATCGAGGATAGTCAGGAATGGGGCGACAATTAGAGTATAGTCAAGCAAGGCACTTTATGGCCAACACTAAGCAAAAAATGAAGAACAAGTAAGAAAGTAATAAATGCCAAGGGTAGCTTTGAGCGAGTAAGTTAGAGAAAAGAGAGAGAGAGAGAGATATTATTGATCTTAGGGAGAACAGTTTGAATAACATCAGCCAATTGATACAAAATGATAGGGATCTTCTTTATATAGAAGGGAAATCTGTTATAGTACAAAAACGTATTAACTGTGAAGGCGTGGAGATAGGATGGTTTGAAGTGACATATTGAAACAGGCCCCGGATAGGCTAGCTTTGTCAGATTAAGCAGTGAGCCTTGGGAACACCCCTCTCACCCGATGTAGGCCGTTGTAGCTATCAGGACGCGGTGTCCACCAGGCCAACACCTAGCGATCCCCGAGGATAAGTCTCAGCCTAGACTTCGAGCATCGAGGTGCATGAGTGCGAGATGACACTATGACGGGGGAATCAGGCCTCCGGTTTTGCCGTACACATCTTTAAAAATCTGAAGGATAATATTCAAATTCTACTCATGCTCCTCGACACTACGAGAATACACCAATATATCATCAATGAATATAATGACAAAAAAATCCAAATAAGTCTAGAAAACAATGTTAGTCAAATGCATAATAGTTTTTGGGGCATTGGTCTAACGAAATACATCACAAGAAACTCATAATGCCGATAACTACTCTTGAAAACCATATTACAAATGTCAGAAGCCCTAATCTTCAATTAGTGATAACCCGATCTCAAATCAATTTTCAACAACACTCGACACCCTAAAGATGATCAAACAAATCATCAATGCGAAGCAATGGATACTTTTTCCTGATTGTCACCTTGTTCAACTACCTATCATCAATCACATACTCATGGAACAATCCTTCTTCTTCACAAACAATATTGGCGCACCCCAAGGTGAAACACTCAGCCTGATGAACCCCTTATCCAACAACTCTTGCAACTGCTCCTTCAATTCCTTAACTCAGTTAGAGCCATGCGATACAATGGAATGATATAGGCTTGGTGACCAGCACCAAGTTAATATCCCTATCGAGTGCATGCCCGGTAGGTTTATAGGAAACACATACAGAAAATCCATCACTACTATAACTTACTTAACAGTAGGAGTTCATCATTAATATATCTAACAAAAGCAAAATATGTCAAACACCCTTCTCGGCCATCCATTGAGCCATTAAAAATAAGATCACTCTGCGAGGAGTATGACCAAGAACCCCTCCACTCAACGTGTGCAACCCCGGCATAACCAACATCATGGTCTTAGTGTGACTATTAAGAATAGCATGGTACAGAGGTAGCCAATCCATACCCAAGATCACATCAAAGTTCACCATATTAAGCAACAGAAGATCAACCCTAGTCTCATAACCCCTCCAATAGCAACTCCACAAGTCTGATACACACAATCCACCATAATATAATCTACAATAGGTGTAGATACACGAATAGGAATATCAAGAGAAAAAAAAGGCATATCCAACTAAGAATAAAAATATACTGACACAAAATAATAAGTAGACCCCTAATAAAATAACATGGATGCATCTTTATAATAAATCGAAACCATACGTATAATCACTATATCTGAGGCCACTACCTCGGGTCTACCCAGAAAAGCATATCATCGAGCCCGAACACCACAAGCCGAAGCTCTACCAACTTGGACTCCCCTCTCGAGCGACCTCTAGATGCACTTCCTCCACCTTTAGCTATCTAGGAAGAGGGTGGAGCAACTGGTGCTCAAACCATTGTTAACCAAATGTGGAGTAGTGCCCCTAAAAATCCTGGTACACTACCTCTCTACACTTATAACAATCTATACCTGACACAAGCTGCTGAATCAGAATCTGCCTTTGAGGTCCTGAATACCCACTGGAAGAAACCCTGAATAGATGGAGCACGGCGTGAACACACTGGGAGAGCACTCGAAGAAAATGGAATTAGGGTACTCAAAAAAGGTCAAGACACTACTCCATGATACGCTCAAATTACACTTTAATTAAATAATGTAAGGCGGTCGACATCAAATATAATAACCCAACAAGGTTGGGATCGAATCCCACAGGGAATAGACGTAAAAACTTTACTCGAGTAGTGTGTTATTTGACTTAAGTCGTAATTTTATTCGGTTAATTGTAACAAGAGTATGGTATAATTGTGATTTGAAGAAAAAATTAATTGTAATGTTGAGAAGATAAATAATCTGATTATAAAAACAAAGGTTGTATCCCCTTTAACAAAACATAATGTTATCAGTGTTAATATGATATATTTCTAATGGAAGGTTCCTTAGATATGCAAATTATTTCTAAATGACTACCCAATATTTTCCAATAGTTGGGTAGTATTTCCTCTTGATGATTTTTCCAAATATTAAAGAGTTGCAATTATTGTTAGATCATATTTTAATGATGCACTTAATATACATGTGCAGGAGTTCAAAGAAATAATGAAGAACGAGTGAAATGGCTGTGTCGAACAAAGAAGGATGTTTCCCACAAAGGAACCACCTATAGGAAGCACGGTATACAAGGAAAGCTACATCAGCAAATCAGGATTTAGCTCCGTGAAAGTTAGGATATCGAATTTGCCATAACAAAGTGATGATTTGAAGTGATCTGTGATTGGCAAAATTACGGAGAATAATAAAAGCCAGATGATCCGGCCAGTGATCAAGCTTGGAAGGTCGAACGATCAAGGAGAAGATTCGGCTAGCAGTCGAGTTTGGAAGGTCCAACGATCAAGGAGAATATTCAACTAGCAGTCGAGTTTGGAAGGTCCAACAATCAAGCAGAAATCTTGTTGATTCCATTTTCTGATGAAGGAAGAAATCTCAAGGAGCAACAGATAATTCCTTATTCTTGGAAAGAATCTATTCTTTCCAAGGATCAAAACCCTTGGGTTGACAAGCCTCCACCATTTATATTTGTATAAATACACTGAGAAACATCATACCCAATATACTTTGAACGCACCAAAATAACTCTCTTCTTTCTACTATAAACAAGCATAGTAGCCTACTTAGATCTGCTGTGTAATAGGTCGGAGATAGAAAGAGGGCATACAACTTGTGAGGCATTGTATCAAACGAGTGATAGAATCTGAGCAATATACATCACTACTGTACTCGAGAGAAAATTCATTTGCATGAAGATAAATCCCTTGCAACCCAAGGGGACTGGATTAGGATTCACATTGAATCTGAAGCAGTATAAAATTCCTGGTGTCTTTAATTCCTGCATTTATTTTCTGGATATTATCTCTAATTGTTATCTCTAAACGATTGCCATATTTAGTCGACTACTAAAGTTTTAAGTCAACTTAATATCGATTAATTTCAGTTAGAGACAATTCACCCCACCCTCTTGTACTTTCAATTGTTATCAGAGCAAGGCTTACATTTTATTTTTCTGCTTAACAACTTGTGAGAAAAAGATCATGGCAAATCGGGTTATCATAGGGGCTCTGTTTCAAGAAGGAACCTCACAAGTAAAGCCACCTTACTTCAATGGACAACACTTTTCCCATTGGAAAATTCGAATGGAAATCTTCACCAAGGCGTACGACGTCAAGGTACGGAGAGTTATCAAGGAGGGAAATGGCCCACTTCCTGCCAGCACTCCACCACTCGTTGATCCTGACGATATAGATTCATACACAAATGACCAACTGGAAGTCGTTCAAATAAATCACAAGGCAAGAACTCTGCTTCACAATGCAATAAGTGGGGAAGATTATGAGAAAATATCTAATTGTGATATAGTCAAAGAGATGTGGGACAAACTTGAGATTACCTATGAAGGTACCAGCAAAGTAAAAGAAACTCATATCAATATGTTGGTTCACGACTATGAAATGTTCTCAATGAAGGAAGGAGAATCCATCAACGAAATGATTGCCAGATTCGGTAAGATAATCAGTGACTTGAAAGCATTTGGCAAACCATACACCAGTGGCGACCAGGTTAGGAAAATTCTCAGAAGTCTACAAACCATTTGGCAGACTAAAATTGTCACCTTGGAATCTCAAAATCTTAACAAGTTATCTTATGATGAACTATGAGGAGAGCTCATTGCCTTTGACAGAACTCACCTGGAGAAGACAAATCAAGAGGAGAAAAAGAAAATTGTAGCATTCAAAACCACTATTGAGTCGATTGAAAATGAAATTGATGATCCTAAAGCGCTACAAGAAGAAATAGATATGATGTCTAGAAATATGGATGGACTAATGAGAAGATACATAAATACTAAGAAAGGATGATTTCCATAAAGAAGATCTAGGAAATACAATGAGCAAGACAAGAACGACGGAAAATGCTGTGAATGTTGAAAATTTGGACATATCCAAGTAGAATGTCCAGAACTGAAAAGGAAGATCTCTAGAGGATTCAACAAGAACAAATCATTTGGCAGCTGGAGTGATGAGGATGACTCAGATCATGAAGAAATTGCGAATCTCTATTTCATGACAATTCTAGAAAATGAGATCAATAAAACTTCAGGATGCTGAACATATGAAGATGATTCAGACAATGAAAACTATTTTATGGTAAGAGGAGAAACTAGCGAGGTAAGATGTTATGATTGTGAAAGATGTAATGAATTACAGGACATTCTTTATTCCACCTTAAAAGATTCTCAAAAGATGATGAATGAGCTTAAGAGACTCACAAGGGAAATCAAAGACTGGAAACTCAAACATGAAGTATGTGAAATTGAAAAAGATGTACTTCAAGAGGAGTTTGAGGAATTGCAAATGCAGCTTAACAGCTTGCGCAAATCCACCAGTCACAGTTCTGTTAGGTCAAACTAGACGACTTACAAGTCAACTAGGAAAGAACTAATTAGAACTAAATCGACCAGTCGGTCGGACCAGTTTACTTACGAGTCAACTAGAACGAAATTAGTTAATCTCATGATAGCAAATTCCAACACTTATGGAAAATCTGAAAATAGGTCTAAGGCTAAATGTCATTACTATAATAAAAGTGGGCATAAATACTCTAACTTTCGTAAATTTCATATGCCTGCATGGGTTTGGAAACCAAAAAATTTTGAACCCAGTAACACTAACTCACCAGGACCCAAGCAGGCTTGGGTACCTAAAAGAAAGTGATAATTATGTTTTACATGAACACCACAGAATAAGCCACAAAGGAAAATGATATCTAGATAGTGCGTATTCCAGTCACATGATAAGTGACAAAAATCTTTTCAAAGAGCTTACAAATATTGATGGAGGAAGCGTCAAATTTGGAGATGATTCAAGAGGCAAAATAGTTGGCACTGGAACTATTCCCTTTAACAACAACTGTGACATTGCTGAAGTGTATCTTGTCGATGGACTAAACTACAATCTCCTCAGCATAAGTCAACTCTGTGACTCAGGATATGAGGTAAAATTTAAGAGAACAGGTTGTGCCATCGAAGACGAATCAGGTAAACTAATTCTTCGTGGAAAAAGGTATGGAAATGTGTACATACTTGATGTATTTGACTCTTTCAAAAACAAAGACATGGTGTCTAATTTAAAACCATTGCAATTACTTCATATGGATTTATTTGGACCTACTAGAACTGCTAGCATAGGAGGCAAGAAATATGCTTTCATTATTGTTGATGACTTTTCACGTTTCACTTGGGTGATTTTATTGTCTCATAAAGATGAAGCTTTAAGAAATTTTGAAGTCTTTTGCAAGAGGATTGAAAGAGAAAAAGGTTACCCGATCTCAAAAATCCAAAGTGATCATGGAGGCGAATTTGAAAGTAAGGCATTTGAAGACTTCTGTGACAATCAAGGCTACACTCACAATTTCTCCGCTCCACGCTCACCACAGCAAAACGGAGTTGTGGAAAGAAAAGAACTCTTCAGGACATGGCAAGAACCATGTTGTTAGAGCATTCACTTCCAAATCATTTCTGGGCTGAAGGTGTAAGTACTGCATGTCACATTCTCAACTAATGTCTCATAAGACCCATTCTGAAGAAGACTCCCTATGAACTCTGAAAAGGTAAAAGTCTGAATATCAGTTACTTTCATGCATTTGGAAGTAAGTGCTTCATTCATAACAATGGTATGAACAATCATGGAAAATTCGATCCAATAAGTGACGAAGGTATTTTTCTCGGCTATTCATGAAATAGCAAATCATTTAGAGTTTATAATAAACGTACTTTATGCATAGAAGAATCTTTCATTGTTATATTTGATGAAAATAATCCCTTGGTCGAGAAAAGAACTAATGCAAGTGATGTACATCAAACCCAATAAGTTCAAGATAAAGAAAAATCACATGAGTCAACTAATCCCATAGATGTGATTGAATCGACTGATCAAGTGAGCAGCAACTCTCCTGAATCACGGACGAAGTCGACTACAAGTGTTGTCCGACTAAATGAATGGAAAAGTGAACCTGAATATCCACAGAAAATATTATAGTAGATCCGAACGAAGGAATGAAAACCAGGGCTGCCATAAAAAATAAAGCAAATATTGATCTGGTTTCTCAAATAGAACCAAAAAAGGTAGAGGAAGCGTTGAAGGATTCGAGCTGGATAAAAGCCATGCAAGAAGAACTAGATCCATTCATCAAGAATCGAGTATGGAAGTTAATGCCCAGACCTGATAATGCATTTGTCATCAGGAAAAAAAGGGTATTTAGAAATAAATTGAACGAAGAGGGACAAGTCATAAGGAACAAAGCTAGATTAGTCGCTCAAGGTTACTCACAACAAGAAGGAGTCGACTATGATGAAACCTTTGCCCCAGTAGATCGACTGGAGTCTATACAAATCCTGCTAGCTTATGCATCATTTAAAGGATTCAGGTTGTTTCAAATGGATGTGAAAAGTTCTTTTTTAAATAGATTCGTCAAAGAAGAAGTCTTTGTAAAACAACCCCCAGGTTTTGAAGACTCAAAATTCCCATATCATGTGTACAAGCTCACCAAGGCACTGTATGGACTGAAATAGGCTCCACGTGCCCGGTATGACAGGTTAAGTACTTTCCTTGTTGATCATGGGTTCACTATAGTGCTAACTCTCTTATGTGCAAGGAATTTGCAAGTCTTATGCAAAGCGAGTTTGAAATGAGCATGATGGGTGAGCTCACTTTTTTCCTTGGGCTTCAAATTCAACAAACCGAAGAAGAAAATTTCATCTATCAAACCAAATATACAAAGGAGTTGATTCAGAAATTTGGTATGAGCGATGCAAAATCAATTAGCATGCCAATGAGTCCATCTATAAATTTGGATAACGATGAATAGGGTACTCTAGTTGATAAAACCACATATAGAGGAATGATTGGATCACTACTGTATCTGACCACAAGTCGACCAGATATCATGTTCAGTGTTTGTGCTAGGTTTCAGTCTGCTCCCAAGAAGTCACATTTAACTGTTGTAAAAAGAATTATTCGATATCTTATTGGCACAGTTTCTCATGGATTATGGTATCCTCGCTCTAACTCGTTTAAATTAGAAGGTTTCTTAGATGCAGATTTAGCAGGTGATAAGGAAGACAGGAAAAGCACGAGTGGCACTTGTCAATTACTAGGAAAGGCCTTAATATCCTGGAACAGTAAAATGCAAGCATCAGTCGCCTTGTCCACTACTAAAGCTGAGTATATTGCTACTGGTCAATGTTGTGCACAACTTCTATGAATGTCTCATCAATTGGGTGACTATGAACTTTCCTTTAAACCTATACAAATCTTTTGTGATAATTCAAGTGCAATTTATCTTTCAAAAAATCCTGTGCATCATTCTAAAGCAAAGAATATTGACATAAAGCATCATTTTATTAGAGATCATGTTCTTAAGGGTGACATAGAATTAGCTTTTGTTGGCACTTCTGCTCAATTAGAAGATATCTTTACCAAACCTTTGTTGGAAGAAAGATTCTGCCTTTTGAGAAAACTACTTGGCGTAATTTGTTTTTCAAAAAACCCTTTGGACCAAATTGTTCTCTTTCAAAACTTTTCATAATTAATCCTTTTGATTGCATTAATTGCGCCTTCAGTTTCTTCCCTCTCTTTTACTTTAGTTCACATCAGTTTGCAGTCGAAGATGGAAAGCCAATCATCACATTATTTCAACTGACAGTCCTTCCTTTTTGTACTCAACCGTCAAATCCTTTTGTACTTTAAGTAAAGCCTTTCTGGGTCACTCTCATCCTCATCCTCTCTCATCAGATTGTGCAAAACCCTTTCTTTTTCCATGGCTAAAACCTCCAAAAACCCCTCCTCTTCCACCAGAAAGAGCAATCGCTCTAAGTCAAAACCCTCTTCAGTGCCTCCTGAGCACGTCGATCTTGAGTCCGACCATTCTGAGGGCTTTCCCTCTTCTCAAGGAGCATTCTCTGAACATTCACAACTCTTAGGAGAAAAAGCCTCTGGTAAGCGTCCTATGGGGAATCTTCCTATCACTTCCACCCCCATAAAATCAAAGTTCGATTTTTCTGCTACTTTTGATTCCGACCTAAATTTCTGGGATACCCCCAATAGGGATTTTTTTTCTCTCTCTCAAGGATAAGCCCATAGCTTATGGAAGAATTATGGATCTGGATGATATAGAGGACCCTAAACTGTAAGGTAAGGGATCTTTTTGTGCATCAAGGGTGGGAGAAATTTCTCTCTATTTCTCTGCCTAAAGTGTATGAGCCTTTAGTTCGTATGTTTTATGCTAATCTTCGCTCCAGTAAAGCTGATAAGCTTGAAACTCTTGTACTTGGAAAACGCATTGTTCTGAACTGTGCCCTATCCAATTCTATCATTCCCTGCCGCTGCACCGGTTTCCCCACTCTTTTTAAAAATTTGTGGCCTGAGGATTTGGAAATTTCCTTTGACCTTGCCAAACAGCGCGTTGCTGAAAATCCCTCAGAAAACCTTCCGAATCAATTAGGGCCAAGTGATGTAAGCTTTGAAACTAGGGTTCTCTCACACATTATTGCCACCACTCTTCTCCCCGGAACTGGTTCTTTCTCAACTTTCTCTCAAAGGGACACTTTCTTTGTGTATTGTCTCATCATCAAACTCAAACTAATGTTTTCCTCCTGGGTCATCAACTTTATGATTGAGAGTGCTGAAGATCCCACCAGTTTACCTTTTGGTATGGCCATTACCCATATCCTGGAAGCCCATCAAATCCCTCTTTCTGACTACCCTTTTGTCTCTGTTTCCAAGTCCTAAAATTCTAGAGCCTTCTCTAGTATGGGGTACGTGAGTGTCAAGGGTGCCTGAGTTAAGAAGGGAGAGAGTGAAGTCAAATAGACACCAGTGGATTCCAAACCTTCATCTGCTATTCCGCCTCCTCTTATTAGCTTTGATCTGAGTGAGAAGCTTAGCCATTGACTCCCAACTCTTAGACATCAAGACTCTCCTGACTGCTACTCAGTCGACTATGGATGCTATTCATGCTATTTCAAAAGAAACTGGGTCGGATGTGTCTAAAATCCAAGTGGCTGTGCAACGGGCAAGGGAGAATGCGGTTAAGGCCTTCAAGGAGGTCCATGACAGACTTGATGGAATGTGCATTGCTGCAAATACAAGCTTTGGATAGCTGAAGGACGCAATCTGCAACACTCTTACTTACTTCCTACGCCGTTAAATGTGGATGTGCATTACAAATAAATTTTTTTGTCTTGGTTTTGTTTCGGGCTGTGCCCTTGGATGTTTTCTTGGATGATATTTTTTTGCTTGCCCTCCCTCTTTGCTGATGTCAAAAAGGGGGAGATATTCTCTTTGGGACTATCTATTATGACAGTCTATACAGGTTCAAGCATAGATCGCTTTGGTCTGAAATGATAATATGTGTAGGTTAAGTCGACTATGCTACATGGCATAGATGGTACTCTTTATTCTTTGAACAGGATATAATATGTGCAGGTTAAGTCGACTATGCTACATAGCATAGATGGTACTATTTATAATACATGCAGGTTAAGTCGACTATGCTATATAGCATAGATGGTACTCTTTATTCCTTGTACATGATATGTGCAGGTACTCTTTACTCTATGTACATGATAAGTCGACTATTCTTTGTACAGGATAAGTCGACTAAGCTACATGCATAGACTTTATATGTATTGTACCGGAACAAGTCAACTATGCAGGTTACTAGTACAAGTTGACTGCACATATTGAGGGCGAGACTAAGTCCGATTGACTGCACAAACTGATGGGGAGCCAAGTCAGCTAGAAACAAACAGGGAAGTCAATTGTTGTTTACTTTCGTACATCTATGTATACTATTTTTCCATCATCAAAAAGGGGGAGATTGTTAGATCATATTTTAATGATGCAATTAATATACATATGCAGAAGTTCAAATAAGTAAAGAAGAATGAGTGAAATGGCTGTGTCGAACAAAGAAGGATGTTTCCCACAAAGGAACCACCTATAGGAAGCACGTTATACAAGGAAAACTACATCGGCAAATCAAGATTAGCTCCGTGAAAGTTGGGATATCAAATTTTCCATAACAAAGTGAAGATTTGAAGTGATCAGTGATTGGCAAAATTATGGAGAATAATAAAAGCCAGAAGATTCGGTCAGTGATCAAGCTTGGATGGTCCAACGATAAGGAGAAGATCCGGCTAGCAGTTGAGTTTGGAAGGTCCAACAATCAAGCAGAAAATTTGTTGATTCCATTGTCTGACGAACAAAGAAATCTCAAGGAGCAATAGATAATTCCTTATTCTTGGACAAAATCTATTCTTTCCAATGATCAAAACACTTGGGTTGACAAGCCTCCACCACTTATCTTTGTATAAATACACTGATAAATATCATCCCCAATATACTTTGAACGCACCAAAATAACTCTCTTCTTTCTACTATAAACAAGTATAGTAGCCTACTTAGATCTGATGTATAATAGGTCAGAGATAGAGAGAGGGCATACAACTAGTGAGGCATTGTATCAAACGAGTGCTAGAATCTGAGCAATATACATCACTACTGTACTCGAGAGAAAATTCATTTGTTTTAAGAGAAATCCCTTGCAACCCAAGGGGACTGGATTAGGATTCACATTGAATCCGAACCAGTATAAAATTCCTGGTGTCTTTAATTCCTACATTTACTTTCTGCATATTATCTCTAACTGTTATCTCTGCACGATTTCCATATTTAGTCGACTACTAAAGTTT
>MU738087.1:281004-299051 GCA_026770625.1 Nicotiana glauca
CCCCCCCCCCCACCCTATTGTACTTTCAATTAATAACAATCAATAGATGCCAAATAAAACCCACTTATTCCCAAGAGATTCTATTAAACAAGGTTAAAAGCTTTGAGTCTTTGATATTTACTTCTTCCAAAATCTAGCTCACTTTTCCAAGTAATGAAAGAATTTAATGGCACTTATTAATATTTGCAACCAACAACCATAAATGAAGCATGAGAAAACAATATATATCAACCAACCATTAAAAATATACAAAATGTTAAACACTCGTTAACATAACACCCATTTAGGGTCAGCAACCTTAGTATTTAAAGTTAGCTACACATGCTAAAAAACAAAAAGATGAGAATATTAAATGCCATAAAGCTTACAAAGTGCAAGATTCTTCACAAAAAATCTTCCAAAAGAGAGGAATATTAAATACTTGGAATGTAGCTAAAAAACAAGACAACATGCCCCCACAAAACCCCATCAAATCTGTGTATAGTGGGTCAAAATGCGGGACCAAAATTGGACAAAAATACCATTTCAGGTCAATTATACGATCGCATATCTATCACATAACAGATCTGCAGTACGCATTCTCGCCATGGCCATTGCATCTTCAAACCCTAGTTTCCAGGCCTTCATCGCATTCACATTCTGCGGTCTACATTGTAGATATGTGATCGCATTTTGTATCGCATTTTCCACCTTCAACAACGTTCATAATGATTTCATGGTCCATTATGCGGCCTGCAAACCTATTATGCGATCGCAGACTAGACCACATTTCTATTATTGTACTTTCGCGAATAAACTGTTGGGGTTTCCGATTCTCTTGAGCATTATGCATCCCGCATGTTTGATTTGCGGTCCATATTTCCATGCGATGCATTTTGCTCTTTTCTTGTCTTTTTGTGGTTTTTTTATTTCATTTCCATGCTCTTAGGTCCTCAAACCTCATACACTGCAAAAACACTAAAATTACATAAGTATAACAGATAATTTCATTTAAAACAAGCAAAAAATCTAAGCAATTTGTATAAAATGTGCCGAAATTCTCCGGCACATCAACATACCCAACTTAAACTCTTGCTTGTCTTCAAGCAACTATATCTTATTCTATACTCCATCTAAAAGATATGAAACAATAGTGACCACGGACGGTGTTAGTTGTCAGTAATAGAATCATGCATTTTCAATTGTTTACCCTTCCTGAACCATCAATATTTACAATGAAACTAATGAACTTGTGAAACTTTGATCCTCGACCAATTTGACACAATGTTACCCTCAGCTTAGTGCACTTGCATTTGACTCAAAAACTCAACTTTTGTCCAACCTTACAATTCATGTGCCCTCACTAGAAATAAAGTCTCAAACTCACAATATTTACAACGACAACAAAAAGGGACAAATTCACAAATACACTCACTGTCAGAAAGAGTTTCAAGTTTTACAACATACCATACCATAGGGTTGCCCTTATTTCAATTCATTGCTTTGTTCTAAGAACGTTCGGTTGGAGATCCCATAAGGAATTTTTAAGCTTGTAATGTAGGTTTAGGGAAGGGTTGGATAAACATTTGGGTACAAGTGACTACATCCTCCTTGAACACTACTAACATTTTTCTTTCTTGTTGCTCTTTACTTCTTTTCAATCCATATAGCCCTCATTAGCTTCTACTTTTCCAACATTGAGCCACCTTAACTACTTATTTAATTCTCATCAAGACTCCGTATGTATATATACTTACAACTCTTTTTCTTTTCTTTTTCTTCTTTTGCCTTGAATGTTTGTTTTTTTTTATATTTTGCTTTTGGAGCTTGAGTAGTTTCACACCTTGAGGTATACTTTCCTACACTCATAGCACAACCTTTCCAATTTTTGGCTTGACATACCACTGCCAACTTAGGCTTTTAGCCTCATTCTCACTGTTCAAGGAGGGAAAGGTTCAAAAGAGGGAATTATTTTACAAAAAGGGAAAGGTTTGTAATGAGGAAGTAAAAGAAAAGGTTAAAGGCTCAAGTGGGATGAGTAGTGATACTATCTGTACAATGGGTGCTTTGAGAGGCTAACTTGTTTTTCAAAATCACAATGATGGCCTAAGGACATTTCTCCAACCAAGTGTAATTATTATAAGCATCGAAAGACAAACCGAGCAAGTTCTCGATGGCAGAAGTAAACACAAGAATTATTTATACAAAGACTCACACACATGACACACGAACTGTTTGGCTAAACATAGTTTTCAGCCCTCGAGTCAATACTTGGCAACTCAAAGCTTTCATCATATTTACAAGTATAGATATACATAGAGTCAAAGAGCAAGCCTCAAGTTCACACAGTTGATCTCTTTTTTTTATTAATGGAAGGGTATAGGCTATATATAGGCACACATTCTCGAAACTAGACAATTACACCAAACCAGTCAAAATATTTCATTCTACCGCCTTCGTTCTACTATTACACTCGGAGAAGAAAAACCAAGGGGAATTCATGGTAAATTACTAAAGATGAACATACAACTATCTACTTGTTTTTGATTTTGTTTTTTCTTATATACAAAGATAACTTATGTACTAAAACCATAAAGCACAAATATATACAGAATCAAAAAACAAAAATATATGTAGAAGTTTGCTTATATAGCACAAAAACATAAACATGTACAACAGTTAGATTCACAAAAATTGATACAAGGCTATACCACCCCCAACTATAAAATATGCATTTTCCCCAATGTATAAGAATGTAAAACAGAGTTTAGGGGCTCCCTGAGGGGCACCAAGTGCTATGGGAGTAGGAAGCCAGCTGAATGATGGTGGGGTCACCCACTGATGCTGAAGTTGGGACCGATGAGATCTCGGCCTGAGGAGTGACCTCCACTGAAGGGGGAGGGATCTCTGGCTGGCCCAACACTGGAGCTGGGGCCTGCGAGCTGCTAGCCTCGCCCGCAAATGGCTGAGAGGTCGATGGATCTGCTGGGGAAACCATGTCTTCTAGCGAATGTGCTATCACCTTTTGAATAGCTGCTTGTTCTTCATCCTCAACTGTAGGGACAACAATCTGCTTGCCTTTCTCCTGAGGATCCGCGTCCTCCTTGGACGATGACTCCACCTCAGTCTTTCCCTCATCCGTTTCACCATCTTCGGACTCCACAGCGTGTCCAGAATCATCTTTAGAGGGTATGTCAATATATGCAGGGGCAGCTGGGGGCTGGGAAACCCCAACAGTATGAGGTGCAGTGTCTCTCATCAATGTGGAGAAGTCAAAATCCATTCCAGCCACTATGGTGCTTGCTCCCTGCTTACCTTCTTTGGGCAGGAGGGATGATAGATCGAACTCCAGAGTTTGCATTTTATGGAGCTCAGTCTTCATTCCAGAAACATCAGTACGGAGCTTGGGCAAGTCACCAATCTTACCCTGCTCAATCTTCTCAACCCACACCTCAAGCTGTGCCAGACGATCCCCATAAGATGTTTGTTGCTGCTGGAGAGCAGTCACTGAGGACTGGATAGGAGTCAGGGCCAACTTGATGAGGGTGGGGATATTCTTCAGAAGCTGGTCTACCTTAGCATTGGCAAGTTAAGCTAAGAAACCTAGCCTCGAGACAGCTGGCAGTGTAGCAGAAGGCTGAGCAATGGTGGACTGAGAGATGGGCTGTGAAGTGGAAGTGGATGAAACTGGAGCCTGAGGAGATACAAGAGTCTGGGAATCTGAGGGCAATATATCAGCTGGAACCTGAGTCTGAACCTCTGAGGGAGTAACAACATAATTAATGCACGTGATATCAATATCCTTCAGCGCCTTCCCTATCTTGTCAGTGTGTGCCATGGTAGGGACTTTCACAGCCTTACAGAGGGTTGTGATTAAGTAGGGGAATGGAAGTGAAGTGGATGTCTGCTTTTCCTGGATCCCTATCTCTCAGAAGAAAAAATTACCCACATGAATCTTAATTCCCGCCATAATGCATGTAATGAGAAAAGCTTTCTCAATGCTTATGTCACTCTCATTTCTGGACGGCATCGGTCGAGAGGTGACAAAGCAAAGACAAAATCTACTCTCTCGTGTGATATCCTCCTTAAATATTTTGTGCACAGGGTTGATCCAAGCAAGGTTCCCTTTGGCTATCATAGAAGCTACCCAACTATGCTCATTATCCCAGTTTGCCCATTTGGCGGTATACTCAGTTGTGCCAAGGCTCCTGTTAGGGAAGTAAAACTCATTGATGGTCTCATTACGGCAGAACATGCTCTTCCCCGAACCAATATATTTTCATAGAAAACATTGTTGCGCTTGTGGTGAGCAGTCCAGGAGGCTCCATACGAGGCATAAAACTCACGAACAAGTGTTTCATTATAGTCATCAGGCAGCTCAGTGAAGCACTCCCATTTTCTTACTTTGATGTTTTCCCAGATGTGGGGGTACTGCTCCTGTAGCCCAGTCAGACTCAATTGCTTTTCAGCCAGCATTTTGCGTTTTGTTAGCCCTTCTTTATATAGTTCCCTAGACCCTTCAACCCCAAACCTGAGTTGGAAGTCATCTCCTCATTTCCTTCTTGACTCAGCTTGTAGGTCAACTGAGGGCAAGGTTTCCACCTCATGAAACTGGGAGGGAAGTGTAACACTAGGGTCCGGTCGTGAATATTTTTCTTGTTGTACTTGATGACCAGTGGTGGCCCTTTTCTGGGCAGATGCTGCATGTTTCTTGGGAGCCATATCTGCAAAGAAAAGAAATGTGAGCAACATCGTAGGTAATAATAAAAAAAATATCAAAAATTTCAAGTATGTGACAGGTCATGCGGTCACATAGCCACTATACGAATCGCAAACCTGTCGCAAACTCTCAGCCTGTTTAAATCATCTAAGTATACGATGGATTATGCGATCACATATCCATTATTCGCTTTGCAGTACCATCGCATGCTCAAATACTCAGAAAACATTATCACAAAATGTGATCGCAAAGTTGGTATGCGATTGCAAAATGACAGCAAACAGTATGTTACGAAACCAGTGAAACTGTCTCAGTATGCGGTGACTTTGCGGTCCGCATATCAATTATGCGATCGCAAAGTCGCTGCATTTTGTCATCTTCTTTATCCATCAAGGTTTCATTGTTGCAGCAATAATGCGGACCGCAAATCAATTATGCGTTCCGCATAAGTCATCGTTCTTAAATTATTTTACTTCAACCCTCAACAATGGCGCATCTAGTTTCACTACCTATCACCCCAAATATACTACCTAACAAAGAACACCATCATATTACGAACATATACCCAACTACAAAACACACACAAAAAGGAAAAGGCTAAATGGCTAGTGAATCAAAAATGTAAGGCAACACCTGTAAAATCATCTCCAAAGTGTGCTCATTAATCCGTCACTGGTATTCTTTTCTTGTCCCGATTTCATCCTTGCAAGATTTAGTGTCAATTTTGTTTTTGTTTCTCCTATTTTTGTTTCCTATTTTTTTTTGTTTCTTCCTGATAATAAAAAAAATTCATTTTTGTTTTGAAATTGTTTGAATGTTAAAGAGATGTGAGGGATTTACCTGGGAGATTTGGAAGGGTAAATCACTGTATAACACATTATGTGACCGTATAAGTGTTATGCGGTCGATTCAATTTGAATTGCTTGAGGGCCAAAATGCGGTGCACTATGCGATCGCATAATGAAAATGCGGTCCGCAAAGTGCACCTCCTTGCCGCATTCTTACCACCATTTTTTTCAAACATACTGTCTGGGTTTGTGACCACAATGTGGTCCGCATAGTTAAAATGTGACTGCATATGTGTAGCAAACTTCCCAAAGTGATTTTTCTTCCCTTTCACATGCAATCTTACCCAGTGTTATGGTCTTTTGAATCCCCTGCACTCTAACACACACTTTAAATTGCTCAATTAAATCTATCTAACAAAATTAAAAATTTAAAGGACAAAAATGGTGTTACCACTCATGGGTTGCCTCTCATGAAGTGTTTGATTTAACGTCGCGGCACGACAAAGTTGGCATTCCTTTGGATTCACTCATTGGTCGGGCATGGACTATCTTTTAGAACCAACTGCTCCACCAAGTGTTTTTCTCCATCTGTGTCCAAGTAGTGCTTGACTTGCTGGACATTCACTTTGAAGGTTCGAAGCCCATCCTCCGATTCTAGTTCAATAATTCCAAAAGGAGACATTGACCACCTTGAATGGAGCAGACCATTTCGATTTGAGCTTGCCCGGAAACAATTGCAGCCTTGAGTTGAAGAGAAAAACTATGTCACCCGAACTCCCTTTTCAAGATCTTTTTGTCGTGGACGAACTTCATCCTTTCTCTATACATAACTACACTTTGATATGCATGGAAACGGAATTCCTCAATTTTATTGAGTTGTGTTAACTTTAAAATTTGCATCTTCAGTCCCAGTCCAAGTTCAACCCTTATAATGCCACATGGCTTGGTGCTCCAGTTCTACGGGTAGACGACAAGCTTTTCCGAAGACTAACCGATAAGGAGAAGTGCCAATAGGACTTTTGTACGCCGTGCGGTATGCCCACAAAGCGTCATCTAGCTTCCTTGACCAATTGGTACTGTTTGCATTGACAGTCTTTGCAAGAATATTCTTGATCTTCTGGTTGGAAAATTCAACTAGGCCACTTATGAAGATGATAAGGTGTGGCTACCTTATTCTTGATTCCATATTTCTCTAGTAGCCCCGTGATTGGCTATAGGAGTGCCAAACTGCGTGAACATGTTTTTTTAAGAACGTGGTCACACTCCTTGCGTCATTGTTTGGTAAGGAATCGCTTCAACCCATTTGGACACATAGTCCACAACTACCAATATGTATTTCATACCGCATGATCTTACAAAGGGGCCCATAAAATCAATTCTCCACACATCGAAGATCTCTATCTCCATCATAAAGTGCATTGGCATATCATTCCTTTTACAGATTGATCTTTTCCTTTGACATTGGTCACAAGCCTTGACCATTTGATTGGCATAATGATAAATCGATGGCCAATAATAACCACATTCAATCACCTTAGCCGACATTCGATTTCCCCCCATAGTTACCCCCAACTGGTTAGTCATGGCATGCCTTTAGAATTGGCATAATCTCCTCTTCTAGAACACAACTTCGGATAATGTTATCAGCATAAACACGGAACAAGATGGTTGTTTCCAATAGTATTGCCGACAATCTCTCAAAAACTTTTTTTTTATAGGATTCCAATCCATCTGGAATAAGGTCACTAACCAAGTAGTTGAAATATTGACATACCAAGGAGAAAAGTGCTATATAATGCCAACATGTGTTCGCCCAGGAAAGCATCATTGAAATAAAGATATTCCTTTGGTCTCCCTGCCTCTTCAAGCCTTGATATATGATCCTCTACTTGATTTTCCGTTCCCTTGCGATCCTTGACCTCGAAGTCAAATTCATGCAACAGCAAGACCCACTGAATCAACCTAGTATTTATATCCTTTTTTGCCATGAGATAGCAAAGAGCAGCATGGTCTGTGTACACTATCACCTTGGATCCCAACAAATAAGCCCGAAATTTCTCAAAGGCATAGACAATGGCAAGAAGCTCTTGCTCAGTCACCGTGTAATTCATGTGCGCTCCATTGAGTGTCGTGCTTGCATAATTGACCGGGTGAAGAACCTTGTTGTGACATTGGCGAAGAACTTCTCCAATAGTTATACCACTGGCATCACACATGAGTTCGAATGGAAGCGACCAATCGGGTGTGACAATAATAAGTGTAGTGGTGAGCTTTTACTTCAATTAATCAAAGGCTTTGAGGCATTTCTCGCCAAACACAAATTTTGCATCTTTCTCAAGGAGTTTGCACATCGGATTCGCAATCTTGGAAAATCCTTTATGAAACGCCTATAAAATCTTGCATGCCCCAAAAAAATTCGGACACCGTTAAATGAGGTAGGTGGAGGAATCTTTGAAATGATCTCGATCTTTGCTCGGTCAACCTCTATGCCATGTTTCGAAATTTTAATGCCCCAATACAAAGCCTTCATCCACCATGAAATGGCATTTCTCCCAATTAAGCACAAGCTTGGTCTCCTCACATCTCTTGAGAACTTGTCTAAGATTGTTAAGACAATGCTCAAAAGAGTCACCTACCACCGAAGAATTGTCCATGAAAACCTCTAGAAAATCCTCCACCATGTAGGAGAAAATGGACATCATGCATCTTTGAAAAGTAACTGGGGCGTTGCACAAACCAAACGGCATCCGGCTAAAGAAAAAAGTTCCATAAGGGCAACTGAATGTTTTCTTATCTTTGTCCTCCAATGCTATGTTGATTTGGTTGTAACCGAAATATCCATCAAGAAAGCAATAGAATGACCGTCTTACTAGCTGGTCAAGCATTGGTCAATAAAAGGCATAGGGAAATGGTCTTTGCAGATGGCATTGTTGAGCTTCCGATAAACCATACACACCCTCTATCCGGTCACCATTCTTGTTGGGATGAGCTCATTTTTATCATTTTCAATTACAGTCATGCCTTCCTTTTTGGCACATATTGCACCGTGCTCACCCAAGAACTATCGGTAATGGGGTAGACTACTACGACATTCAACCACTTGATGATTTCTTTCTTAACCACCTCTTGCATGGACATGTTCAACCGTCATTGATGCTCCACACTTGGTTTTGTTTCATTCTCCAATTGAATCTTGTGTTCGCAAATTCTGGAAGGACTCCCTCAAATTTCTGCAATTGTCCATCCAATAGCTTGCCTATGCGCCTTCAAGACATCTAATAATTTTTATACCTGCACATCATTCAATAAAGAAGAAACAATCACCGGTAGAGTATCCTTTGAGCCATGAAATTTATACCTCAAGTGTGGTGGAAGTGGTTTGAGTTCTTGTTGTAGTGGCTCAATAATAGAAGGTTTGCGCGATGATTGACTATATTCCCCAAGTCGAGAGAGAGCTTTTCCGGAGCATAAGTGTAGGACCCAAGCCCCTCTAATGCATTGACTAATTCTATATATCCTTCCATATCTTCACCATCAAACTTCACCACAATAGCCACCAACACCTCACCGATGTATTGTTCTTCCATCTTTATTTCAATCGCATATTCCACTTCATCAACAACATCAATCACGGAGATGCTTTCATATTCATGTGGTAGTTTCATACCCTTTCTTGCTTAGAATGTAACCTCTTCATCCTTCACACGAAACTTGATCTCATTTCGTTCCTAATCCATTAGTGCTCTTCCAATGGCAAGGAATGGTATCCCAAATTCATAGGGATCTTTTTATCAATCGCACAATTAAGGATTACGAAATCAGAGGGTAAATGAAACTTTCCCACTTTAACATGCACAACATCAACAATTCCCACTGGTCTCTTAATGGAACAATCAGTCATTGGCAATCTCATACTTGTGGGACTTTGCATACCTAACCATGCTTTCTTGTAAATGGCAAGAGGCGTAAAGTTTATGCTAGCCATATTATCACAAAGGGCTCTTGAAAAATAATGTTCCCCAATAGTACATGGAATAGTGAAAGCTCCCGGGTCTTCTTTCTTTTGAACGGTAGATGTTGCAATGATGGAACTAACCCGGTGAGTCACATTCACCACTTCATTCTTGGTGGTTTTCTTCTTGCTAATCAAGTCTTTCAAATATCTAGCAAAACTCGGCATCTCTTGAAATACTTCCACAAATGGAATATTCAACGATTACTGCTTGAGAATGTCATAGAATTTTTTGAGTTTTCTATCATCAACCTTCATCGCAAGTCTTTGAGGAAAAGGGGGAGGCGGTCAAGTAATAGGTGGTAGGGCTTTTGGTTTCTCTTTTACCTTTTCCTTTACCTCTTCCCGATTCACTTCTTGAACTTTCAACTTTTCCGGAACCTTTTCAACTTCAACAACCCTTGGCTCTACAACCTCAAACTCTTGCTCGGACTCTTATACTTCACCCAGTGGTTCACTTTCTCCTTGTAGTACTTTCCCACTCTGAGTGGTAATTGCCATGATGTGAGAAGTTGGACAACTCACACTACCCTTTGGGTTCACAATTGTGTCAGTTTGAAATATCCCTTTTTGCTTCGGATTTTGTTCCCTAGAGAGGTCTCTCATTGCATCTCCAATTTTTTAATGGATGCAGTATGAGATCCAACCAGCTCGGTCATATTCCTCATAGAGTGATTTTATAATACTCGTTCAAGCATACTTTCCAACTTGTAATCACTTGAGGAACCTTCATTTGAATATTGACCCTTTGGAGGAACATAAGGGTTTGAACTCCAATTTGAGAAGTTGTTCTTATTCCAATTTCCTTTTTGAGCTACCTTTGTCATTTTGCCACTATTGGTTGCATTGCCCTTGCGGGTTAGGCCTCCATTGGTTTTGTTGTCCTTGACTTTGGTATTGTTGCCTTTGGTAGCCTCCTTGATAGTTGTGGAGATAGTTTGCCTCCTCAAAGTCTTCATTTGATATGGGTTGCACATCCTCCACCACATTTACCTTCATCATTTGGCTTTTAGTGAACATCATCGCCAACACATTGACATTGGTGGCGAGCCCTGCAATCACTTGATCTCTCTCTTGATTGTCCTTGATCATGGTAGTCAAGGAAGTAGAACCATATGAAATTCCACATGTGGTGTCCTCTGAGTGCCAAGCTTGATTATGTTTTTCCATTTTGTCAAGTATTTGTGTGACCGTTGCGAATGATTTGTCCATAAAAGATCTGTCAGCTACATTTTTGGCTATAAATTGGTTCATAGGATCCAAACACATGTAGAATTTCTCCAACAAGATAGAGTCCGGAAAACCATGATTGGGAGACCTCACAAAATATAACTTGAATCGATCACATGCCTCATGTAGATGTTTCCCTGACTGTTGCTTGAAGAAGAAAATTTTATCTCGATGCTCACATTTCTTGCTTTGTGGGAACCATTTAGCTAAAAATGCTCGGACAAGTTCAGGCCAAGAATGAATGGAATTTTATGGCAAGTTTTGAAGCCACCTCCTTGTGTCTCCAACTAGTGATTACTTCAACACCCTCAACCTTAGGTCATCATCTGAGACATTGTTCTGCTTATGCATAGCACATACATCCAAGAAGTTCCTAAGGTGTTGTGTTGGATCATCATCAGTGGAATTTTTGAAAAACCCCTCCGCTTTGAGTATTAGGATTAGACCATGTTCCATTTTGAGTTGAAGCACCAACCGGAGGTACAATAGCATTTGTGTCCTTAATGTACTCATCTATGTTCGCAAAAGGTTTTTATTCTATATCTTCCTCATATTCGGCAATGTCTTCCTATCAACACGAAGAAAAACAAGCAAAGTGTGATGGAATAGAATAAGACGTAAAGTGCAGCACACACTAATTGGTAATTTCAAAATCGTATTCCCTCGCAACGGCGCCAAAATTTGATACACTCAAATTACACTTTAATTAAATAGTATAAGGTGGTCGGTGTCAAATATAATAATCCAACAATGTTGGAATCAAATCCCACTAGGAATAGGCATGAAAAGTTTACTCGAGTAATGTGTTACTTGACTTAAGTCGTAATTCTATTCGGTTAATTGTAACACGAGTATGGTATGATTGTGATTTGAAGAAATAACTAATTGTAATGTTGAGAGTGAAATTAATCTGATTAAGGAAACCAAGGTTGTGTCCCCTTTAATGAAATATAATACTATCGGTGTTAATATAATATATTTCTAATGGAAGGTTCCTTAGGTATGCAAATGATTTCTGAATGACTACCCAATATTTTCCAATAGTTGGGTAGTATTTCCTCTTTATGACTTTTTTGAAATATAAAAGAGTTGCAATTAATAACTGTCAATAGATGCCAAAAAAAACCCACTTATTCCTAAGCGATTCTATTAAATAAGTTTAAAGCCTTGAGCCTTTGATATTTACTTCTTCCAAATTCTAGCTCCCTTTTCCAAGTAAAGAAAGAATGTAATGGCACTTGCTAATATTTGCAACCACCAACAATAAATAAAGCATGAGAAGCAAATATATATCAACCAACCATTATACATATATTCAATGTTAAACACCCTTTAACATAACACCCATTTAGGGTCCACAACCTTAGTATTTAAAGTTAGTTACACATGCTAAAATACAAAAAGATGAGAATATTAAATGCCATAAAGCTTAGAATGTGAAATATTATTCACTCAAAAGCTTCCAAAAGAGAGGAATATTAAAGACTTGGAATGTAGCTCAAAATCAAGACAATATGCCCCCACAAAACCCCAATAAATTTATTTATAGTGGGTCAAAACTCGGGACTGAAATTGGATAAAAATACCCTTTCAGGTCAATAATGTAACCGCATATCTGTCGCATAACAGACATGTGTCTGCATTCTTGCCATGGCCATCGCATCTCCAAACCCTAGTTTCTAGGCCTTCATCATATTCACGTTCTGTGGTCCACATTGTAGATTTCGCATCGCATTTTCCACCTTTAACAACCTTTATAACGAGTTTGCGGTCTATTATGCGGCCCGCAAACCTATTATGCAATACCAGACTGGACCATATTTCTTGCACTGGACTTTGGCAAACGAACTGTTGGGGTTTACGATTCCCTTGAGCATTATGTGGCCCCCATGTTGGAATTGCGGTCCGCATTTCCACATTTGCGATGAATTTTGCTCTTTTCTTGTATTTTTGTGGCTTTTTGATTTCAGTTCCATGCTCTTAGGTCCTTAAACCTCATACACAGCAAAAACATTAAAATTACATAAGTATAAAAGATAATTGCATTTAAAACAAGGTAAAATCTAAGCAATTTGTATTAAATGTGCCAAAATTCTCTGGCACCTCTCTACCACCATATGTGGTGCAAAATGCATTTTCCTACCATGATGGCCTCTCTTAAACTAACCTTAACCTCCAGATGAGGCACCACTAAAGCTACTAGAATGATGAGGCCTCTTGTCTCTCTCCATAGCCTCTTGTCCCTAACTAGGAAGACGCTCGATCCTCCAAGCTATCTCTATAGCCTTGTGGAAATTAGTCCCAATCTCCAAACCTCAAGCCATAGAAATCCTAATGTCGTAGTTCAAATAAATCCCATCACGCTCTTATCTTCGGCAGTGATCAAAATAGAAACATAACGAGACAAATCTATGAATATCGCCCCATCCTACTGAAGATGCTCAAACTAGCCTCTAAATTAATCCTTCTTGGTGGGTGGGATGTACCTCTTGATCACACCCAACTATGACTTACAAAAAGGACAAAGTGGTCACTACAAATATAATCCAAGTATTTAGCCTAGAGTCGAATCCACATGGAATTAACCTACCAATTACTCTTGTTAAACTCACTAAATTCTCCTAATCAACTTCCCAGATATTTTGAATAATAATTGGAGATGTTTTTAATAACTATAACTGAATGAAAGCAAGTAAACTAAGAGCTAACTAGGATTGGGTTGTATGCAAGTAAGAGAAGGATCTAAGGTTATGGTTTCCCTTATAGATGGAATCGGTTCCTGTTAGGTTTCACGTAGAATTGCCTTATCGTCTCTATGATTATGAGCACTCTTACTACCATAAATCTCTCCTATGTAATCACGAAAATTTCCTAGACGCACTCTCCCGAGTTACGCTAGCTGACTTTTGTTGCAGCTTACTTTAGATCGCACCCAAGGCATTGTTATACCTAATCTCGCCTTTAAACCCTCGGTTATTGATCCCTCATATACTTAGGGAGTGGTGTTGTTCAATAATTACCTATATATCCACTCTCTCTCGAGTAATACATACTAAATAGGCACAACTAATTGAGGATCCTATCAATTAACTACAACAAGAACGTAGGTGAACAAATAGAGATTAAACTGGGCAAACTATATTAACATAACACGAAGTTCATCCTTCAATTGGTTACATCAAAACCCTAAACTAAATATTTAGCTACTCATAATCGTTTTTCATCATAAAAATAGCAAAATTCATCATAAATGGTAAAATACAAAAGGAAGAAAGGAAGAACTTAATGTTTAACTATCCTCATTGCCTCTTGCCTCCCCTAGCCTTCAACTAAGTTGTAAAAACCTTGATAATGTCCCTTTGGGCGAGCTGGACCTCTTATTTAAGTGGAATTACCCTCGAACTTCCAAGTTTACCCCTGAATTATATGTTCCAAACTGGACTAGCGCAGCCGCGCTAGTGGGCGCGCTAATGACCTCGCATATGGCATAGTATTATGCCTCGAATTCCTAGGCTAGTGCGGCTGCGCTAATGGTCGTGCTAAGCTGGATCATCATTTTTGCTCTTCTTTTCTCTCTTGTTTCAACGTACTCTAATCCGAGGGGTTTTCCTTGCTTTAATTTAGCTCAAAACACAGACTTAAGTCCTCATATGCGCAACTTGCTCCTGCAAAACATGAAATTCACAATTAGATATAATTTATCGTCATTTAACTATCCTAGAACAGTGAAACATAATCAAGCTGGGGCATAAACAGTTGCCAAATTACATGAATCTAGCCTATTATCAACACCCTACACTTAAATCATTGCTAGTCCTCGAGCAATCCACCATACTCTATAAAGGTTCCTTCTCTATGCTTTTCCCCTAACGTATCACACTAAGAACGTATCACAAAAGTTACGTGTAGTAGTGTACAATCTTTGCCTAAAAGTCGACTCTCACGTGCCGTGCAATATTCATACTTACTCAAATTACTTTATACAGAGGTCAAGGCTTACTATTCCATCATGAATCACATGCCCTCACATCACACAAGAGACTTGTTCCACAAATAATAATATTAAGAACAATTAGGAACTTAAATAGACAAAATTCGCTCATTCTCAAAAAGAACATTCACATCCCACACGGATGCACCATAGGCTTGCCCGTAGTGTACTACTCTTCTAATCCAACCCATTTAGTCTAAGATCAAATAGGTCTTCATTTGGTTGTAATGTAGGCTAAGGTACGGGTAGGATGTATTTGGATATGGCAACTAACCTCCCTAAGAACTTTTAATACAATCACATAAACATTCAAAACCATACTTGTGTCAACCAGACATTTCACCACAGTTCTATTTATAACATCCCACTCCATTAGGTGCAATAGTATCAAGTCACCATTAATCAAATACTACATTAACTCATTCTTTTTTCTTTCTTTTTTTTCTTTAAGTGGTGGTTATTCTTTTACTTTTTCAAATACTGCACCTTTTCTTTATTTCATCAGTTCCACTCAAAAACCAAACTACCTCCCCACACATTAACTTTTGCATATTTCATAATCATTCAAGTGCTCGTGGGAGGTAAATGGGTTTAAACAGATGGGCCGTTCAAACAATTGGGTAAGGTTTGTAATGTGGTTGCCAAAAAAAAGGCTTATAAGCTTAACGGGTTTAACTACGATGTATTGTATTTAGGTGGGTCTACTTTATATATCTGGCTTAACAAAGAAATGCCTATATCAGTTCTAAGACTAAATAAACCTACTATTTCTCTTTGGAAACACATGTGGAAAGTTATAGGCATCAAATGTAGAGCATAGAATACAATACAACTCACACACAAATGGCACATGATTCACTCGTGATTGGCTTATCAAGACACTCTCTCTTGAGTATTCAAGTCAGTTACAAACATACAATTTAAGGCACTCTACCAAGAATCAACCACTAAGACTAAGTGTTACACTCTAGTGTCTACTGTGTTCATGTGTACCAATGCCAAGGATTTCTCTTTCTATTCCAGCTCATAGAATACTAACTAAAAACTAGAAACAAAATAAGCAAAAACCAAATACACCCGGTTCAAGCAAAACCCGTGTAAAAGAACTGTGGCCCAAAGAAAAACCAAGGGGAAGTTGCTTCACTACCTAAAAAATCTTTTTGGTATTTTCTTTAGACTTACTTCCCTCAAGAAAACTATCTAAAAGATCCTTAATCAGGAAGAGTCCAATTTTTTTTTAGATTTTCACGTCGACTTAGACCCTCAAGAATCCTGTCAAAAGAGATCCATCATTCGAACAAGTCAACTTACCTTGTTTGAACTTACCTAATTTGACTACTACTCAAAACCACCAAAAACAATCAAGAAAATATGAAACAGTCAAGTTGTTACATATACACACATACATTGAAGTAACCCCCACCCCACACATAAAAGGTAGATATGTCCTCATGGCACACACAATAATGAACAGTGAGGTAAAAGTACTTCCCTGAAAGACCAATTTTGATCGGAGACCGTATCTGGGCTTAGATTGCAAGCACGACCCAGAGCTCTCAGCCAGCCCAATATTTTCTTCTCCGATTTCACCTTTTGGGCAGCCACCGCATCAACACGTGTACCTAAGTTAGCGACCGAAGTACCCAATCCATCCACCTCCTACTCCAAAGTTGTGGACCGGGTAACCCGAGTAGCCCTAGATTGTACGGTAGTCCCAGATAGTGCTGCAGCTACTGCAATTTGCTCATGGGTCTATGGCTCATCCCTCACATCCTCCTGCTCAGCCTCCTCTTCCTCAGAGTCATCATATTTACCACTATCATCACCACCCGCTAACATCGGCTCCTTCCCAATAGTTACCTTATCTGCTCCGAACATGTGGTATTTTGGCACTCTCCCATCCACATCCAGATTTTCTGGCACCCGGGCTGCCAGGCAAAGTCGAGTAACCAAGGGTGAGAAGAAGAACATATACCTTTTCACCGGACTACGGGTGAACATCTCCTAATGAATCACTTTGGCCACGTCAAAGTTGTGACCATTTATAAAGCACCAAACCAAAGCCGCTCGAGGACCATTCACCTCCGTAGTGTTTGAAGACGGGATCAGGCGGTTTTTGATAACATACAACCAGCACTTCCCTTCAAAGTTTAGTGCCACGGAGTGAAACTTCTGACCATACTTCATCTGGACAATTTCCTTTCTTGGTACATAGATTGTTTTAAAGGACATCTCCCACTGCGTGTGTAATCTACCATACCCCTCATAATAGTCTTCATATGGATCCACAAGTGGGGGCAGCTGGTATATCCTCCGTATAGCCTCAACAGTGGAGTCCACCGCCTTTTTGCGCACAGTTACTATGCCACTCACATGTTTTTTTACATTGGCCTAGAACTCACGGACAACCATCATATTTCCCTCGTCTAGCTCGTCAATGAAGATTTGAAGCCCCCACCTTAATAGCTCATTATACAAGTTAGGGCAGCCCAACTGGACCGACCCTATATCTATGCCCCTTACTGGTATCAGTTTCTTAAGGGCCTTATCTACAAAGCAGTCCTTAGCCTTGGCAGAGACGAACCTGCTACTATCAAAGGGATGAGCAGGAGCTAACCCGCGTGCATTGGAGTATCCAGCTTGACTGCTGGAAGAGGCACCTGTGGTCCGGCGTTTCCTAGATGGATCCATAGTACCTGGAAAAGGAATAACATTAGCACAACCCGAAAAATGTGACTCAATGAGGTTACTCAGACTTGACACGCACAATTGGTCAAAATTACTCAATGATATTCGCTGAGGAATTTAAACAAACACCTTGTGGGCATTATATACCCATACCCCATTTCAAACTTGATGTAACCCAAAACCCCCACATTTCCCCCCAAATTCACCCACTAAGTTAAGATACAACTCCACTAACATTACCACCACAATTACTATAACATACACTACAAATTTCTACTTACATAATTAAAAAAATAAAAACGAAAAATCGTAAAAACAAAGAAAAATGCCAAATATAAATCATACCTATAGTGAGAAAATGCGGGGAGAAGTGAAGAATAGTAGGGGGTTGGTCTTGAACCTTGGAGAATTTGGGTTGGGAATTTGGAGAAGTGGGAGATTAAATAAGATTGAATTTGAAGAAGAAGGAAGTTAGGGTTGGGAGGGGGGGTTTTCTGTGCTGGGTATTTTCTTTTGAGAGAAAAGAGAAGGGGATCAATTAGATTTGGGGGGGGGGGGAGGGCATAGTTAGGGAAAAAAAATTTACAGATTTAACAAACACAATAAAGGAAAAACATAAAAAAAAAAAAAAAAGATTTT
>MU738087.1:299666-361230 GCA_026770625.1 Nicotiana glauca
ACAATAAAGGAAAAACATAAAAAAACAAAAAAAAGTATTTTCAAGTTAAAAGATGCGTCAGGTGGGTAGAACTAGCACAGTCGTAGCACGGTACGAGCACGGCCGCGCTAGTGTAAATAGTGTACTTGGCCATATGCGCTGCCACTAGCACAATCATGCTAGTGTTTAAGAAGTTGAGGCAGAATGTTTGCCCACATGCGCGGCCTGTAGCGCGGTAGGTAGTGCGGGCGCGCTCCTGGGCACGAAATGTTTTTTATTTTTTCACTTTTTCTTTCCGCGAACGATGGGCTTATCACCTGCCAAAGCTCAGTTGCATTGGTTAGTACTTTCCAAACTCAAAATTAACAAATACTAACTATCATTGGGTTGTCTCCCAACCAGCGCCTTAGTTAATGTCGTGGCAAAATGATTACAACAAATCAATGGGTTGCCTCACATGCAGCGCTTGATTTAACATCACGACACGATGCAGATAAGAACATTTAAGGCTCGCTCGACCTTTGAGGTTCAGTCAAATGGATCTCTGACACTTCTTTTTGTTCATTCATGCCCACATATAGTTTCAATCTCTACCCATTTTACTCTAAATGTATGAGAGGGTTGCTCTGAAGCAATCTCTACGGCACCTGAATGGAATACTTCGATCACTCAAAATTTTCCAAACCATCGTGACATGAGTTTACCCGAAAATAGCCTTAATCTTAAGCTATAAATCAATACCATGTCTCGCGGATTGATATTTCGCTCAACAATGTTCTTATCGTGCAACCTCTTCATTCTCTCCTTATACAGCTACGTGCTCTTGAAAGTAAGATATCGAAACTCGTCGAGCTCATGCAATTCTGTGACTCTAGTTGTGCCTGCAGCCTTAATGTCCAGGTTCAGCTGTTTCATTGCCCACCAAGCTCTATGTTCTAATTCCACTAGCAAGTGACATGCTTTCCCGAACACCAACTTGTATGGTGACATACCATTTGGTGTTTTAAAAGCAGTTCTATAGGCCCAGAGTGCATCATCCAGCCTTTTTACCCAATGAGTTCTTGTGGCATTCACAGTCTTGGTCAGTACACACTTTATCTCTTTATTAGAAACTTCAACTTGTCCACTGGTTTGAGGATGATATGGGGTTTCCAGCTTGTGGCGTACATCGTACTTTGCTAAAAATTTCTCAAAGGCTCGATTGCAGAAATGAATGCCTCCATCGTTAATAATAACTCTCGGGGTCCAAAATGGGTGAATATATTCTTCTTCAAAAAATCACACCACCACTATTGCATCATTGGTGGGAAGTGCTGCAGCTTCCACCCATTTAGACACGTAATCTACAGCAACAAGTATGTACTTATTGCCAAAGGAGCTAACGAAGGGGCCCATGAAGTTTATCCTCTAGACATCGAACACTTCAACATCCTGAATTAGATTCATGGGAATCTCAAAGGAGCTGATGAAGGGGCCCATGAAGTCTATCCCCTAGACATCAAACACTTCAACATCTTGAATTAGATTCATGTGCATCTCATGGTGAAGGGAAATGTTCCCGGTCCGCTAACATTCATTATAGACCTTCACCCATTTATACACATCCTTAAAAATTGTTGGCTAGTAGAACCCGGCTTCTAGTACTTTTGCTAACGTACTGACTCCTCCAAAGTGTCCACCATACACCGAGGCATGACATGCCTACAAAACAGAAGATTTTTCTATCTCAGGGACACACCTACGGATCATATCATCAACACATATTCTAAATAGATAAGGTTCATCCCCGTAATACATGTGGCAGTCTCGATAAAACTTATTCTTTTGCATTGAGGAAAGGTCATAGTGAACATTACTGCTTGCCAGGTAATTTGCAAAGTCTGCATGCCATGTCACTTCCTCAAGGTTTGTAGCGAGTAGCTGCTTCTCTGGAAAGGTTTCCAGAATATCCTCAACCTCAACTAAGTTTTCAGCTCCTTCAAGTCGTGATAGATGATCAGCGACTTGGTTTTCTATGCCCTTACGGTTATGAATTTCAAGGTCGAACTCCTACAGTAACAGCACCCAACGAATCAGGTATATTTTGGACTCCTTCTTCTCAATCAAGTACTACTGCATGATCAGTATATACAATTACCTTAGAGCTAATCAGGTATGATCTTAACTTGTTAAATGACAACACCACATCCAGCATCTTCTTTTCAATCACAATGTAGTTTAGCTGGGCTCCACTCAATGCTCTACTAACATAGTAGATTGGGTGCATTAGCTTGTCTTTCCGTCGTCCCAGCACTGCCCCCACTGCATAGTTACTAGCGTCACACATGAGTTTAAATGTCTCTCCCAGTCGGGGGCAAAAATGATGGGTGTTGTGACTAGCCACTTTTTCAACTCCTCGAATGCTACACTACAATCATCAGAAAACAAGAAAGGGTGATCTTTTTCTAACAACTTATAGAGAGGTTTGGAAATTTTTGAGAAGTCTCTTATGAATCTCCGGTAGAAGTCGGCATGCCTGAGGAAGCTCCTGATTGCCTTGACTGAAGTGGGGGGGGGGTTACAGCTTTTCTATCACGTAAACTATAACACTATACACCTCGATTCCCTTACTCGATAACCGATTTCCCAAGACTATGCCCTCTTATACCATGAAATAGCACTTCTCCCAATTAAGTATCAAGTTAGTCTCAATACATCTTTTCAACACTCGGGTAATATTTATAAGGCACTCATCGAATGAGTTTCCCACCACTGAGAAATCATCCATGAACACATCCATTATGTCTTCGACCATGTCATTGAATATGGCCATCATGCACCTTTGGAATGTGGCGGGTGCATTGCATAGGCCAAAGGGCATCCTCTGATAAGCGTAAATGCCATATGGGCATGTGAAAGAGGTCTTCTCTCTGTCCTCTAGTGCAATGAAGATTTGATTGTACCCTGAGTACCCATCTAGGAAATAGAAGTGGGACCGCCCTGCCAGTTGATGAGTGGGGATTTTACCACTCATTCTAGCCTCTTTTCCATAGCTTTTATGTCCTTTTAATTAAAAATGAGGTTGTTTATGGTGGTTATTGTTAGATTTTCAGGTACATGATGCTATGAGATCATTTGAGTTGAATTGAAGCGGAATTGAGCTAAAGAGAGTGAAACAATGCAAAACTTCCAGTGATTCCGCTTCTGCAGAAGTTTGGTCGCGGAAGTGACCTCGCTTCTGCGTAAATTTGAACGCTTCTGCGTTTCAGGCATGGATTGAGAAATTCCACTTTTGCGGAGGGAAAAGCGCAGAAGCGATCACACTTCTGCGAAGACCAAACCGCTTTTGCGAAAATGGCTGAGAATGGAGGAATCGCTTCTGCGGTTATGATATCGCTTCAGCGATATCGCTTCTGCGACTTTGGTATCGCTTCTGCGGAGCTTTGCTTGAATTCAATTTTACTTCTATGATGAGGTCTCCGCTTATGCGATGAGCTCTCCGCTTATGCGGAGCCGCACCTGCGATGGTTCTTCCGTAGGTGCGGAAATCGAGCATCTGACCTGGGGCAGAATGGACATTTCATAATTTCTCATCCCAAATCATTTTTATACTCGTCCAAGCAGACATTTGAGAAATCTTTGGCTTATTTTCAGTCCTCATAGACTAGAGAGAACACTTTTGGAAGCTAGGGTTTTTGCACACACACTTGGGTCTTGAAGATTGAAGCTTGTGGTTAAGATATTCTTACCCATTTATAACCCATTTATATTTATTTCTTCATTTCCTTGCTTTGTATTGAATATTTAAGTGTGTAGTATTTATTTCCAACACTCGAACCTTATTTATGGAAATATTCATATTTAAAGTGTGGATTAAATACCTTGTTGTGCTTATGTATTAAATAATTTTTATATATTTATGACGTGAGTTATTGTTACTTTATTTATTCTTGTTCTTTAATGTTTCCAAAGGGATTAGCTAACCCTAGGACTCGCCTATTAACTCCGAACTGATTTTGGGAAAAATAGTTTGGGGTTGGGAAAGATTAATTAACAAGAACTTGAGGCGTTAACCCTCATTTTATAGATTCTACCTAGGGATGGGATTGAACTACTTGTAGCCTTCCAGGTGTGCTTAATCTTCTAATTGTGATTAGGAATAATTAAATTAGGAAGACTTGTTAGTTTTCGGAAGAAGCTAATTATAAATTATTATCCGTGGCTAATTAACATAAACTCGCTCATATTTGTAAAATCATGAAATACATTGGATCGTTACTTGAGTGTAATTCCCGATGCATTCATACTTGTAGCCATTGATCATTTTACTTGCTTTCTAGGTTAGTTTACATTTCCGCAATTAGATATAAAAACATTTTTCAACCAAAATTCTTAGTGTTTGGCATTGCGCAACTAGCGATAATTTTCTTACATGCCTAATCGCCTACACATTGTTCTCTGTGGGATTCGACCCCGACTCATAGTTGGGTAAATTATATTGCTGCAACCGTGTCTATTGCTTTTTAGTAGTGGATTTTGACATCACCACCAGTCTGTCAAGCATATGATCAATGAAGGGTAGTAGGAAGTGGTCTTTTCTGGTGGCCAGATCCAAATTTGATGTAGTACATGCAAATCTCCAACCTGTGACGGTTCTTGTAGACATCATCTCATTGTTATCATTTTTGACCACCGTCATACCACCCTTCTTCGGAATACAATGCACCGGGCTAACCCAGTTCCTATCAGAGATGGGGAAAATCATTCCCGCATCCAACCACTCAATCACCTCTTTCTTCACCACTTCCTTCATATTGGGGTTTAGCCTTCTTTGGTTCTCCCTAAATGGTTTGTGCCCCTCTTCCAGCAGAATTTTCTACATAAAATATGCCGGGCTGATCGCCTTAATATCTGTCATGGTCCACCCAATGACAGTATTGCACTCCTTGAGTACCTGCAAAAGTTGTTGTACCTGCACATCTAACAAACTAGATGAGATAATAACAGGTAATTTGGAGTTAGGTCCTAGGAACTAATACCTGAGATGGGTGGGCAGTGGCTTCAACTCCAACTTTGGTGGTTCTTCTATGGATTGTTTGGCTGGAGGAGTTTGTTTATTTTTTAAATGCAGGGGCTAATTCAAGTGTTCTATCCCAAACCCTTTGCCCTCTAAAGCCAACACCCATTTTACCAATTCTTCCATGTTCACCTTATCTAAATTTACCAGACATGCAGTAAGAGGGTCCTGAATAGTCAATCTTTCATCATCAACTTCTACGATTACATCCACGGCATCAATAAGAGAGCAATTGGAAAATTGAATGTTATCTCCTCATCGTTCAATCTCATCTTGAGCTCCATAATTTCACAATCAATGAGAGCTCTCCCTGTGGCCAAGAACGGCCTTCCCAAAACTATGGGAATTTCTTCATCCGCCTTGCAATCTAGAATCACAAAATCTGCAGGGAACACAAATTTCCCTACCTGAATAAACACATCATCTAAGATACCAAAGGGTCTTTTTACAGTTTTGTCAGCCAGCTACAATAACATAGAAATGGGTCTAGCTCTACGAATCCCCAACCACTTATACATCGCCAGGGGCATAATATTTATACTAGCTCCCAACTCACAAAGTGCCTTGGCAAAAGAAAAGTTACCAATGGTGAAAGGAATTGTGAAACTCCCTGTGTCAGATAACTTCTAAACAACAGGTCTAGTCACCACAGCACTTCAAGTCTGAGTTAGAGTCACTGTGGCCAAGTGTTGGAAATCAAATTTCCGGGACATCAATTCCTTCATCATTTTTGCATAACCAGGTATCTCCTTCAACGCATCAATCAATGGAATATTTACCTGTATTTGTTTCATCAACTCCAAGAATTTCTTGTATTGTTCCTCTTTCTGGTACTTGGCCAGCCTCTGTGGGAATGGTGCTTGAGGTCTCTTCTTCCCAGTGATTTGGGTATTTTCTTTGTCAGATACCACCTCAAATATCGGTTCCTAGGCTGTCTTAGCTTCTTTCTCAGCCTCAACCTGCGTGTTAGGTTCTTCCTGGGCAGGTTGTACTGTCACATTTGTTAGTTTCGTTGAATCATCTAGCTCAATGGGCACTGGTACAAGTGTCTCAGCCTGTCTCCTTTCTCAAGCCCTCTCTTGCTCCAAGTCTAAGTCTCTGCCATTATGCAGACTTACTGCCATTAGTTGCTTCGGGCCTTGATCTTTTTGATTTATCTGAGTATCTGCAGGTAATGTCCCATGAGGACGATTATTCAATGACATCAAAATCTGGACCGTCTGTACTTCAATATTCTTTATAGATGACTCATACGCATATACCCTTTCACTCATTTTTGCATTTGACTTAATAACCTGATGCATCATTGCTTCGAGTCTGGCAAATCCATCTTCCTGTCTTCCACAATGCTGCTGCTGAGAAGGATGATAACCTTTCTGCTGATTTTGATTGCTATATCCCTGTGGCCTTTGGTAAGGCACTGTATTAATGCGAGGTTACATACCTCCCGTATTTCCATTGTTGAGATTTGGCTGGATTGGCCTATATGGGTGATTTTGTTGGCCCCAATTCTGACCACCCTATCTCTAGCCCCCATAATTAGACACATAATTCATGTCCTCTGGGTAATAATGATGCTCACTTTCTGCATTCCATAGGTTACCAATTGGCTGACTAATGCAAGATGTGCATAAGCCCCAATTGGTAGTATCTACAATGTGTACCTGCTTCTTATGCCCTAACTCTTCTACCTTTGTGGTTAGCATACTCATCTATGTCAGTAATGTGGCCATATTTTCAGCAAGAGTGTTCGATGGATCTAAGGGCACTGAGTGAACTACTGGAGTGATAGGTGCATTCTTGGTTTTCCATTCCGAATTCTGTGCCTTCTGGCCTAGCAGGCTTTGGCTTTCTCTCTATGTTTTGCTTAAGAATGCTCCACCTGCTGAAGCATCAACATTATCCTTCACGTTATCTATCAAACCCATGTAAAACCATTGCCCCAACATTTGATCTGGAATATTGTGGTACGGACATATAACCAGCATCCCTTTGAATCGTTCCCATGTTTCTTGCAGTGTCTCTATTTATTTCTATTTGAAGCTCAAAATTTCATCAATTTGCTCAACAATCTTGTAGGGTGGATGAAACTTATTCATAAATTACTTGACTAACTCCTCCCAAGTCATGATGGAATTAATAAGGAGTGAGTTTAGCCATGTCCAGGCAACTCATGTCAGTGAGAATGAAAACAACAACAGCTTTATTGCTTTTTGAGTTACGTTTGGCTGCCTTTGATATTTGCAGATGGATGGGAAATTCTTCAAGTGTTTTTGCGGATCCTCAATGTATGACCCCATAAATAGTCCCTTGTTTCGCAATAAGTGCATCATGTTATTTATGACTTGGAACAATTCGGCCTGTATCTGTGGGACTAATATCATTGTGGCCAAATTCTCTGCCGTGGGTTGTGCCCAGTCATATAAAGCAGCCTCTGGCACAAGAGGTGCTACTGGCGCTATCGGCGCAGCTAGGTTTAACATGTAATTTTCCATGTCTGGTTCGAGTTGTTCAGTTGATTGTTGTTATTTTTTTTTCGGTATGCCCAATTCAAGGCCTTGAAAACTTTCTCGAGATCTGATAATGTTTCAAATAATTCACCAGTTCTCGATGAGTTTCTAGGCATGCACCTGTACAACCAAGTCAAGAAACGTTAAAATTTCAATGTCAGATAGAAAATAAAGAAAATTTACTACACTAAAAAGGGTTGTATTTCTTTTAAATGTAATTGATAACACCATTAATTCCCCATAAACGGTGCCAAAATTTGATCACGCCCAACTTTGTCTTATAAAAAGGACAAAGTGGTCGCTGAAAATATAATCTGAGTATTTAGCCCATAGTCGAATCCACAGGGAATTAACCTACCAATTACTCTTGTTAGAATCACTAAATTCATCGTAATCAACTTCACAAATATTTTGAATAACAATTGGAGATGTTTTTACTAACTATAACTGAATGAAAGCAAGTAAACTAAGAGCTTACTAAGACTGGGTTTTATGCAAGTAAGAGAAAAATCTAAGGTTATGATTTTTCCTATTGATGGAATCCCTTCCTATTATGTTTCGCATAGAATTGTCTAATCGTATCTATCGATCATGAGCGCTCTTACTACCATAAATCTCTCCTGAGTAATCACGATAATTTACTAGACGCACTCTCCCGAGTTACATTAGCTGACTTTTATTACAACTCACTTTAGATCGTACCCAAGACTTCGTTATCCCTAATCCCACCTTTAAACCTTCGGTTATTGATCCCTCATATACTTTTAGAGTGGTATTGTTCAACAATTACCTAAATATACAATCTCTCCCCAGTAATACATAGTAAATAGGCACAGCTAATTAAGGATCCTATCAACTAACTACAATAAGAACGTAGTTGAACAAATAGAGATTAAATCGGGCAAACTGTATTAACATAATGCGAAGTTGATCCTTCAATAGGTTCCATCAAAACCCTAGTTTATATATTTAGCTACTCATAATCATGTTCATCATAACGATAGCAAAATTCATCATAAATGGTAAAATACAAAAGGAAGAAAGGAAGAACTCGATGTTTAATTATCCTCCTTGCCTCTTGCCTCACCTTGCCTTCAACTAAGTTGTAAAAACCTTGATAATGTCCCTTTGGGCGAGTTGGACCTCTTATAGGTTAAGTGAAATTACCGTTGAACTTCCAAGTTTACCACTAAATTATATATTCCTAACTAGACTAGCACAGTCGCGCTAGTGGGCGCGCTAATGACCGTGCATATGGCATAGTATTCTGCCTCGAATTCCTGGGCTAGCGCGATCATGCCAATGGTCGCGCTAAGCTGGATCATCTTTTCAGCTCTTCTTTTCTCTCTTCTTTCAATGTACTCAGCTCCGAGGGTTTTTACCTTGCTTCAATTTAGCTAAAACACAGTCCTAAGTCCTCATAAGCGCAACTCGCTCCTGCAAAACATGAAATTTTACAATTAGAGCCAATTTATCATCATTCAACTATCCTAGAACTGTGAAACATAGTCAAGTTGTGACATAAAGAGTTGCCAAATTACATGAATCTAGCCTATTATCACCTCCCAAGGAACAACTACGGAAATGGAGCCCAACTAAGTGGAGGTCAACCTGCTGGTTTGCTTAGCTCATAAGTCTACCACCATCTTCGGTAGCTCCTCTGAACTAAAAAATTGTGAAGTCCACCCTATTGGACTCTATCAACCCCAAATTACGAATCATCTGGTGACACATATCTAAAAAACCTGGGCATCGTCTGAAACACAACCCTCTAAGTGTTGAGGAAACAACCTTTAAAACATCTACAATCTCTTCTGCTAATCTTCAAACATGCAAGTAAAATCTCAGGTCTGCTACTACAAGAGGCTGCTTCGGAGTAGTAGTGATAGGGATCTGAAATCTTCCTTCGGCTTGAGATGTTATGTCTTGCAATATTATGATGATGTTACGTTCCAGAGTATTATATTATGACGATTTTACGCTCTGCAGTATTATATTACGACGATGTTACGCCATGTAGTATTGTACGATGAATTTGTTGTAAGATAATTGGCATCAGTTCAAGGACAAGATTATTTGGAGATTATAAGTATTTTGCTATTTCAAAAAAGTAATAAGTAAATTCGTGAGGGTGAGAGGTCAAGCGAACTGAAGAAAATGAGGTTGGCCAAAATTTGACATTTGGAGATAAATTATGATTCAAGCTATAATACCCCGTGTTTATGGATTAGTATTGTACAAAGTACCACATGACCATGAAGTAAGGTGTATAAAATATATTAACAGTGAACAGTATTTTAAGTAATTTTTGATAATTTTTAATTATGTGAATAATTAAATAATTAAAAAATGTTAGTGGGACATTAATTAAAAATCGTTTGATAAAGTTAAGGCCCCTAACGTGGCATCCATTGGAAGCTAAAGAAATGACTCTTGAATTAAATAGAAACGTGGCACACATAGAAGACTAAGTGGCTATGTCATCAAATTTGTGGGCCTACCAACTAACATTTTTAAAGAATTCGTTTAAAACTCGAAGTCCTTGGATTTAGGCTAACGGATGGAACTCCAAAAATTTCATTTGAAACTCCAAGTCTTTTGATATTATACTTGTTTAAGTAAGGGATTGAATTCTCAAAACGAATTCTTATGAACTCCTACAAGGTGCAATGTGAATTACAAATTCTATGGGAGCACGATATAATCATTACTTCTTTCTTTTGGCATGATCCAAGTAATAATACGTAAATATAGTATTATTCCATAAGTTGTTCTACCCTTAGCAGTTAAGGATATCTATGTTATTCCTTCCCATAAAGTGATAGTCAAGCATATCTAAGTATGTTCCAAGTCTCTATTGAGATATATGATAAAGATGTTAATATTTATAATATAGTGATACATGCATCTTCTGATCAGCTGAAATTCAAAAATTCAAAGTCTTCACATTCTCTTAGATCTTAGATCTCTAGAAAAATAAAAAATATATAGAAACTACAGAAAAATACAAAAAAAAGCATTGTTCTATTGATCTGTTGGGCTACTTTCGAGTTATATTGATTGCAAAGCATCTTCTAGCTTCAATTTGGGCATTGATTGGTTTCTGGAAACTCCTGGGTAATTTTTGAGTGGTTTTTGGGTTGTATGAAAATGGATTTTGGTTGTTCTCATTAGTGTTGTTCTTCTTTTGTTCATCACTGGGTGGCTGTGGTTGTTGGAGTTAGAAAATGATCAGCTTTTTTTTTCCTGGATTTTGACTGCTGATCTGTTGTTACATTTATCACTGCTACTGACCTCTACTTCTTCTTCGTCTTGTTGTTCTAAATATCAGGTACATATTCTAAACCTCAACCTCATTTAGAATCTGAGTTGAAATGAAATAAAAAGAAGCACAAATTCCTTTGGAGCCTTAGTTGTTGCAATAGTTTTATTTTAGTTTGTTTGAACTGTATTAGATTGGGAACTATTTAATTGGATTTATTCCTGATAATTCGAACTGTTTAAATGTATAAACTAGGTTGACTGAGTTGAATCATGTAGACTGCTATATTGGTAATTTGTGGTTATTCTAGCTTTAGACTTAGTATAATTAGTACTTGTGTTAGTTTAGCAATTTGCTGTCTAAAACTTAAAAATCATAAATAGTTCAAGTTTGTAATTAGCGTGCTGGTCACGTTGAGTTCTATTCTAACATGAACATGCGTGTTTCCCTGAGTTCATTGTTTCAATACAAGTGTTGACAATTCTAGGTTAGAAGTCGAAGTTAATAGTTCACGTTAGTCTTAGTCATTTTTTGCATTAGCTGGTTTGTAAATTTATTTAAAAGCGTTACAATCATGAAGGTATAGCATTTGCCTCATAATTGCCAGCAGTAGGGAAATAGTTAGTATGTTTGTTCATTTTAAAATCAGGACAGTGTAACTACTCTTGGGAACGATTGGTGAGACAAATTGGTGTAATATAGGTATAGATCCTCATAATAAAGTATTTCCATCTAAACCTCGTTGTTGGGCTCACTCTGAACCAATGACGTTTTAATTTCCAAGAGGTTAAAGACTGACATACAGAACCAGGCCCACTTTAGTGCATTTTCGTGTATTTGGACTGCTTTGAGGCCCAGTCTGCCCTATCCCTGAACAACGAAATTAGGGCAGTTGGTTGAGAATGGTTTGCTCTACTTATGCAACTCTTGGGCTTAATTGTTTGCAATTGTATTATGGGATTTTAGACCTCTCGCACATATTAATTAACTAGGGCAATTTTTTTTATTCTTAGAGACGAATTAAATAGAGAATTGTAGATTGTTCTAGGATTGGCTTTTAAATAATAAATGAGATGAGCCTCGCCAAACAAAACATATAAATTGCGAGGCCCTCAATAAATGGTTATAATAAAGTACTTAGAATTCGGGATGAGCCGTTTAGCGAATTTTGCGGCCTTCCCTAAAGATAATAACGCGTTAGTCACTTTAGTCCCATTTTTAATAATCTTACTTTCTTAAATACGGGTGCACATTTATTTGACCCAAATCTAAATCTAAACGGAGTCGAAATGTGTTGACAACCACGGGTGCACTGGTGCGACGTGGTTCAAGATGTATTTTTACGATATTGCAATTCTTATTAAAATAAAAACAAAAGCTGGTTACTAATAAAGGGCACATAAGTTAGAACATGTTTTGAAATCAGATAAAATCAAATACAACAGTTGAGCGACCGTGCTAGAATCACAGAATCCGGGAATGCCTAACACCTTCTCCCGGGTTAACAGAATTCCTTACTTGGATTTCTGGTTCGTGGACTGTTAAACAGAGTCAATAATTTCCTCGATTCGGGATTCAACCGATGACTTGGGACACCATTAATCTCCCAAGTAGCGACTCTGAATTTTAATAACAAATCCCATTTTGATTGTCCATTAATTGAAAAAACTCCTTTACTCCCTCGAGGGAGTAGTGAAAAAGGAGGTGTGACAGCTCTGGCGACTCTACTGGGGACACAAACCCAGAATTTCGGTTCAGAGTTTAAGAATTCGAGCTCAGAATAATTGTTGTGTTTGGCGTTATCTGCTTTTCCTACATGTTCCATGCCTACTGTGCTAAATATTTTACCGCTTTGATATTATTTGATCTGTATATATAAACTGTACCGAAACCCTTCTCTTCGCACCTCCAGGGATGTGCTTACTGGTTGAGACTCCCTATTCTGTTAGCGTCATACCTTGGAATAAGAAAGAGGCCGGTCAAGTTACTAAGCCGGACGATCCCGCGGGTCCCCGGTACGTAGCCCTCTCCTCGACTCGAGTTGTCCGCTCGGGTACACAGTCTAGAACATATACACAGGTTTTGAACCTAGAATGACTTGACTTCATGCTGGATCCCTAGTAGGAGCACTTATTTGTATCACGTGCATATGACTTAGGGGACTCAACACAGGGGTTGGGTCCGTCTAGGATAGGTAACCGGATATGAAACGACCACCATGATGTATTTTATGTGTTGCATTTATTTGTCTCGGACTCGCATGCTGACCGGCTTGAATATTTGGGAAAGTGAAAAGAAATAATAGTGTAGAGAATTAGTTAAAAACTAATGTCCAAGTAGTGTCGAAACTCTACCGGATTTTTGAGAAAATAAAAAAAGTGTTTGATGTCAATGGAAAAGGAAACAAAAAAAAAAACATAATATATATTTTTTTTAAAAGAAAATAGTTTGTCTTATGTGCCAAGTGAATAAAACAAAGAGTTTTTTTTTTTAGGAAAATAAAATATAGTTTGTGTCATTTAAGGAAATACCAAAGGGTCTTGTTTTCGAGTCATTGAAAAGAAAATACAAAAAAGAGATTTGTCGACAATAGATAGTTTATTTGCCCGAACTACGCTGGTTTGATTCTCGCCAGGTGTGAGATACGTAGGCAACCCTTGACGGGTCCAACCATCCCTTTTCAAAAATAGCCAAAAAATGTCAATTTTTATATTTTTGTCATAAATAAATCGGGTGATACCGTTTTGTCAAAAATAGTCGAATGTCCCCAAAAGGGCGCCGGAAGGCTGTTTGAGCAAGAACGGCTACTTTGAGTTATTTCCCAACGGTTAGCGGGCACAGCCTTAAAATCTTCTCCCCGAAGTGCTGCAAGGCCGTATCTGCAAAAATGGGTTTATTTTTGGAAATTAGAATTGTGAAAAATAGTGTCCTTTTTCTTTTAGGTCAAAATAAGTGATGAAACCGCTTAATAAATGTGTAGGATGAGCATGACTCGACATGAACCTTTCTCAATCATGCATAAAATCCCTTTGGAGTTACGTCTGTGGTGGAACAATTTGGGCGGAGAAGGGCAAGATGAAGTCAAGAAATATTTGAAAGGGCTCACGAGTTTGTTAGAGATTGTGCCTCGGGGAGATATTATCCGAGCACTGGTCACCTGTTGGGACCCGGCGCACAACATGTTTCATTTTTTGGACTTTGAGCTTACCCTGACACTAGAAGAAATAGCCGGCTACATCAGAAAAGATGAAGTTCCTTTAAAGGACAAGTACTTAGTTGCCCTAAGAGCTGTAACTGCGCACAGATTTCTAGACTCTCTGAGGATAATTAGAACCGTCCACAACGCAGATTTGGTGAATGGCTTTTGTACTCTAAACGTCATATACCACAGATATGGCCACATCGGATTGGGGGGAGGGTTCAACAACCCAGAAAGCAAGATTTGTAGCAAAGGAAAACCCAAAAAGTGGTAAGAGCATAGACGTTTCGCTTTTATGGTGGTCTTTCTGGGTCTTTTGGTATTTCCAAGGAAAGACGGGAACATTGACATAAGAATAGCCGGGATCGTCAGCACTCTCCTCACTCAAGCCAAAAATACTCTGGCACCTATGGTATTAACCGACATCTTCCGTTCTCTAACAGCCTGCAAGGCCGGGGAAGACTTCTTCGAGGGATGCAATCTACTGCTGCAAATGTGGATGACAGAGCACTTGTGCCATCGTCCTCAGTTTTTGAGCTATGGATCTCCAGAGAAAATATGCATAGAAGAGTTCTACACGAGGATTAAAGGGGTCAATTTGCCGGAAGGATTCATGGGCTAGATAACATACTTTCGGTCCCTCACTGCTAGTCAAATAGAATGGATGCTTGGATGGCTGCCTGTTAATGAAATCATATACATGCCAGCAGTAAGGCTACATTTTCTCTTGATGGGTCTCAAGAGCATTCAGCCCTATGCTCCATATCAGGTTTTAAGGCAACTCGGGAGATGCCAGATAGTGCCGAAGGACGGTGATCTTAGTACTCAGGTAGTTGAGATTAGTCGTGATGGACAGTTCCTTGAAGCAAAAGTCCACCAGATTTGGAATGAATGCCAATACTTAAAGTCAGATACTTGCGTGAAGTATCGGGCCAAAGGCAAAGTGTCGTCAGGGTACTCTGCTTGGTATAAGAGAGAATGTGAGGATGAAAGGGTGGCTAAAAGACCTCACATCCAGGAGTTTGCTGAATCATCGCGAGAACAGTGGGCTTGGCTAGCCAAAGAAAATGAGTACAGGGCAAAAATAGGCGAGTTGGAAAACAACAAGTCCAAGACCTTAGGTTTGAAAACAGTGTGCAATCTGCGGCTGACGAGGGCGAGAAAAAGAAATTGGCCAAAGAAAATGAAGCCTTAAGAGCCCAAATCCAGAAAATGAAGATAGCGGCTGAAAACCCTGTTAGGAGTGCCAAAGATGCAAAGCTTATAGAAAATTTAAGGCAAAAAGTAAATGATTACAATTTCGACCTCAACAAAGCAGAAAGGGAACTAGCTGGGGTTCGAAGACAGTTGGCTAAAAACGCAGAAGAACGGGCCCGTATGATTCAGCAGCCGAGAGAAGAACATGATAAAGAGGTCGCCGGATTGAGGAAAAAGGTCACTACTGCAGAAAACAAAATGAGCAAACAAGCAAAAGAGTTCAAGGTTGAAAGGGAACACTGTCACACCTCCTTTTTTCTTACACCCGCAAGGGCGTAAAAGAGTTTTTCCACTTAAAGGACAATCAGAACGGGATTTATTTATTAAGATTTCAGAGTCGCCACTTGAGAGATTAATGGTGTCCCAAGTCACCGGTTGAGAATCCCGAATCGAGGAAAAGAATGACTCTGTTTAACAGTCCGCGAACCAGAAATCCGGGTAAGGAATTCTGTTAACTCGGGAGAAGGTGTTAGGCATTCCCGGGTTCCGTGGTTCTAGCACAGTCGCTCAACTGTCATATTTAGCTTATTTATCTGATTTTACAACATGTTTTAACCTATGTGCCTTTTATTAGTAAACCGCTTTTATTATTATTATTTTTTCAGGAGAATTGCAACGTCGTGAAAATGCATTTCGAACCACGTCGCACCAGTGCACCCGTGGTTGTCAACACATTTCGACTCCGTTTAGATTTGGATTTGGGTCACATAAATGTACACCTGAATTTAGGAAAGTAGATTATTAAAAACGCGCCTAAAGCAACTACGCGTTTGCACTTTGCGAGGGCCATAGAATTTGCTAGATGGCACACCTCGAAATCTAAGTGTTTTAAAGTACTTAATTAGACGAGGGCCACGCATTTGAGATTTTTATTTGCACGGCGCACCTTGATTCCTAAGGACAAAAAAGATTAAAGAAATGAGGACCGTGCAATTATCATCTTTGTTTGGCACACCACACCTCTAATGTAGAATTTACCTTTGGAGGGCCGTAAGCTACTGGGTCTCTCTACCTGCTAATGTTCTAACCCTGGCAAACACTTCAAATGCATAAAGAATCTCACATGACCAAACCATAACATATTTGCATTACTTCAGACTTATATTTCAGTAATTAAGCCCAATCTCACAATTAGAAAATGATATAGGCAACCAACATTTCCAGTTGAACAAGTATACGTAAAACATGCAGGTTTTATCAAATGAACTGTTATTCATATACGTAAAACATTTCCAGTAGATCACTGTTATTCATATACCGCTACAAATGGCCGAACACTTTTTACGAATTAATACATGTTTTAAACATGGGCACCAACAAATGAATATAACAGTTCTATCTCAGTTTTTGCATCAAACGGGTTGGTGAATTAGCTCAAATGATTACAATAATTTTAATTAAGAATGGAGATTCCTCCTCAAAATATCGCAAGCAAGAAGAATTTAACTAAATCTCACATTGAACCATAATATAAGAAATACACGAAACGAAACGAAAGGGCGAAGAATAGGAACCTTCGAACCTCGACGAACTCAGAACGACAAACGACGACCTCGAAATACTGTTCTATTTTTCTCGACTCCAAATCGCAATCGAAACTCGCCGAAAAATTCAAACTAAATCAGAAAAAACGGACCCAGCATGCTCCATGACAATAGCTCATGATTTTGGAGTTGTTTCGGGCTGTTTCACGTTGCTTTGATGGCGATGGCAGTTGGTTGTTTTTGGACGGGGCGGGAGGGTTTGGGCAGCGATAGAGATGAGAACGATGGTGAGGGCTGTCCGTGGCTGCTTCACGTGGTTGTTTGGCGTGACAGTGAAGTGGTCATTGTGGTGGAGACGGGACTCTTGGAGATTGAATTATGGGTTTGTTGTTGTTTCGTTCGTTTTCGTTAAAAAAAATGGAGATGATAGTTGTCTATTTTCTTATTTTTTTTCCAACCAAAATGAAGAAGATCTCCCTCTAATCTCTCGTGCTCTATCTGCTTGTACCTCCCGTTATTCTCCTTTTTCCTTTTGTCCGTGTGTGTATTTATAGTGATAGGGTGGGGGTAGTTTTGGGGGGAAAATATTTTGGGGGAAAAATATTTTGGGGAAGGTCTTTTGGGGGAAAATTTGGATTTTTCAAATGTTTGGCCAATTTGAATTTAAGACCAAGTCTTTTCACTTCCCTCTTCTTTTCTTTCTTTAATTAATTAAAAACCTAAACTAAATTCCTAATTTAGTTCAAATTGTAAAATTAAGCTAATTATTTCACTATGTAAAAATGATCATTTTTTTGTGATTTTTGATTAATAGCACAATTAACTCAATGTAATTAATTCCTAAATGTAAATTAAACCTAAGGTGGCATGAAATTAAAATGTGACACTTTTTTTATGGTTTTTCTATGATTTTAAAAATATTAAAAATGCATGAAATGCAACTAAATAAAGAAAAACACCTAAAAATCAATTAAAATTATTTTGGTCTATTTTTAGGAGTTATTTTCATGTAGGGCAAAAATCACGTGCTCACAGCTGCCCCTCTTTGCTCGGAAACCCGAAGGGTTTTCGTGCAAAGATAAGTGAGCGGATACGAGCGATTTTTGCCCGTTTGAATACTCCGTGGGAAGCATTTTTATTTTTTGAAAAATTTGACCGAACCTTGCTTTAGAGGTTGCCTACATATCCTTAGCTATAAAGGAATCAGGTCAGTGTAGTTCAAAAGTGAGTGAGATGTAGAGTATGCGGAGGTGAAGAGCCTATCGAGGTGCCATTCCGCCGAGGTTCCGGTCCGCTGTCCTGTTATTACATCAAAATCAAAAGAAATGAAAAGAGACTAGCTAAGCCTGTCAACTATGAGTTACAAGATTCCTATCTATAAGTCTTCTAAAGTTTGATCTTGAGTCTTGAGTGGTTCTTCATGTAGACTTTGGATTTGAACCTTGACGCTTGCTAGTTGCAGGTGCTAGTTTATTCTTCCTCAGCTTTTCTGACCAAAACTAGGTATGCAGTGTTTGTGACCTCGGCCATGTCTTGAGCAATTAATATTTTTCTCTACTTCTGCATTTGGATTCGCTTTTGCCTTCTTTTTGTTTCTCCTCTTTTTTTATTATTTGGATTGTGACCAATTTCCGTTGGTCGTCTCGGACTATTGACTCGTATTCTTTCCGCAAGCCTCCTTTGTTGCTGACTTGAATTGTGATCTGAGATGTTTTTCCCTTTTTTCGAGTGATGCTTGACTGTTGCAATTTGAAATATATGCCCATTTTTCAGGTGGGTTCCTAGTTGCTGACGCTTGAAAAGTATTCCCTTGTTCTCCCGGTGGGCTCCTGACTGCTGATGCTTGAAAAGTATGCCCTTGTTCTCCAGATGGGCTCCTGACTGAAATAATATAGACAAACAAAGAAAATTTTCTGCCACAGTTTGGTGGCTGGGCAGACTTGTGAATTGTTACCTAAGCTATTGATACGATGGTGAGAGCAGAACTAACGACTTGATTGGCATGTATGACCTTTGTGAGTAAAACCATTTGACTAAAATTTTATCCTAGGAGAAACTTCATCAGACTAGGTTTTTGTTATCTTAATAGAAGGATTCATCATACTAAAGTTTTGACTCTAGGAGAAAGTTCATCAGACTAGGTCCATTTTGGATTATCTTAGGAGAAGGTTTCATCAGACTAAGATATTGATCCTAGGAGGCAGTTCCTCAGACCAGGGTCCATTTTTGATTATCTTAGGAGAAGGTTTCATCAGACTAAGATATTGATCCTAGGAGGTAGTTCCTCAGACTAGGGTGTTATGCTATCTTAGGAGAAAGATTCATCAGACTAAGATTTTGACTCTATGAGAAGGTTCATCAGACTAGGTCTTCTATCTTAGGAGAAAGATTCTTCAGACTAAGATTTTGATTTTAGGAGAAAATTCATCAGACTAGGGTGTTTTGTTATCTTGTGATCTTAGGAGAATGTTTCATCAGACTAAGATTTTGATCCTAGGAGGCAGTTCCTCAGACTAGGGTGTTTTGTTATCTTAGGAGAAAGATTCATCAGACTAAGATTTTAATCCTAGGAGGCAGTTCCTCAGACTAGGGTATTTTGCTATCTTAGGAGAAAAATTCATCAGACTAAGATTTTAATCCTAGGAGAGAGTTCATCAGACTAGGTCTTCTATCTTAGGAGAAAGATTCTTTGGACTAAGATTTTGATCCTAGGTGGAGGTTCCTCAGACTAGGGTGTTTTGATATCTTAGGAGAAAGATTCATCAGACTAAGATGTTGACTCTAGGAGAAGATTCATCAGACTAGGTCTATTTATCCTAGGAGGAAAGATATTGAAAAGTAATGGCAAATGTCAATGATTTGAGAAACTTCCCTTTTGTCGGTTCTTCTCTTCTTCCTTTTCTTTTTCTTTCCTTTCTTGTTCCCTTACTCTTTCAACTTTCTTGCACTGCTTTGTTCCTGTTTCAAACAACGAAAACTTGTGAGTTTAAAATGTGGTGGTTGATTTGTGGCCTTGAACCTTGAAGGTGGCCCGATATCCTCCATTTGTTTCATTGCATGAACTGTCATCTTCCCAGTCCTTATTATGTCTCATATGAATCCCGCAGTATGTCTATGGTCCCCCACTTTAGGTATATGGTGTTCTTTCTTGGCTTGATCTCTGGCTTCAGCCCGGGGTTTATTGTTCCTTCACTTGTCACGATAACTGATTCCCACTCGTAGATCTTGCTTGTTTATTGACTAACCACTTTCTTTGCTACCCTTGACATGGAGAATACCTCTGATCCGTTCACCAAAACACCTTCCATCTATTGCGTGCTTCCTAAATCAAACCCTTGTATTTTACATGAATCCCAAAGCATATTGATTGTGGCCAACTCATTGTGCCTGCTGTTTTCTCCTGACCTGACACCTTTATGTGCTCACCAGGTCCTGTTTTGTTTAATTGGAAAGCTTGGTGGTAGATTTTGAAGTCATTTCTCACTTGTTATGAACAATAGACCCTGGAAGTGGGAGTAAAACAAAGTGGGAGGAATGGAGTAAAGGATAATGGAAAGAGACAATTCCTAACAAGAAACCTATAGAGTAGCGACCTATCGAATGTGGATACCGACTCTAGCGACCTTGACATGCACCTGCAGCCTACTCTGTTTAGCAAATCTAATGTTCAGTTCTTGTTGCAATTTTTCGTCGTGAAACTGGCTTCAATGCTCCGCTTGCCCGATCTGGTTCACAATCCTTAGTGGACTTGTGGTGCTCGTAGGGTTTTCACCATCAAGCCTCTCTCATTTTGAATTTTTTCTCGTCTCACCGTCGCCTTATGGTGCCCGTGAAGGTTTTTACCAATAAGACTCTCTCATTTTTATTTCTCTCATCTTTCATCACCTTGGGGGTACCCGTGAGGGTTCTCATCAACAAGACTTTCTCATTCTTCATTTCCTTCATTTGGACCGGAGTGTTTCCCCTGATATGATTCACCTTTGCTCACTTGACTCGGCATTTCTTGAAGACTGATCGGAAGGTCTTTCTTTGGACCGTAATGCAGGCTTTTTTGATGGGGTTACATTGAAGGGTATCAAGGCTCAAAATAATTCAACACGGGTTCAAAAATTATAACTTTCGGAATCACACTTCTCACAAAAACCACAACTTCTGCCCCAGTTTCTTTCTTGGGGATTTCTGGAGTTTTATTTTGGTGTGACTGAACCTCAAAGAGGCTGCCTATGTACTCTTTCGGGATCAAGTCAAACGTAGTTCAGGTGACTACATTTCTTGTTGCGATCTTTCTTCCACTTTTCTTTTCCTTTCTTTTCATTCTTTTCTTTTCTCTTTTTTGCTTTTCTTTTCTTTTCTCTTCTTTTCTTTTCTTTCTTTTTCTTTGCTCTTTTGCTTTTCTTTTCTTTTCTCTTCTTTTCTTTTCTTTTCTTTCTTCTTTTTTCTTTTCTCTTCTTTTCTTTAACTATTTTCTCTTGTTTCTCCACTTACTTCCCCATTCGAACTTGCGAGTCTTATTATTGATTCCGAAAGAGGGGTATGCAAGAAAATATTGAGGCTCAAAGGGGTAACAAAGGATAAAGTGTTTGGATAGCAGAATAAAATGCCTTCATCATTCCAATCTTTAAAACATACCAAGTACGTATTGCGCAGTTAAACATACAGAACACCTTTTGATTGATTCTCATATTTGCCTTCTGTATTTGTCAATTACCATTGGACAACAATCTTGGTACCACGAACGGTCCCTGTGGACTTGGGGAACTCTTGCCTTGGCCTCAAACCGATGCGACATGATGCATTTTAACAGTATTTCTTTATGTTCTATTTGCTCCCAGTTTCACTTGATTCGGGCCTCAAAGTGTTCCAATATGTTCTTATTTCCCTCAAGTATCCTTACATCTTCAACATTGTTTCATTGTTTTATTACTAAACTGACTTTTAAAATAAGCTGAGAATTATGCATGCTTGTCGTGTCACTAGAATCAACATGAAAGAATTGTAACATGAGAAGGGAACTAGAAATAACCAGAAATGGTAGGAAATAGAGAATTGTATTATACTGACGGTGATAGGGTTGAAACAACAACACAAGAAAATGAAACTAGTTACAGCCCTTGAACAAACCTAGACGGCACTAAACAAGCTATTATGACTAAACAAAGCAAAAAGTGAAAGGATAGAAGGGTTTGAATCACAAGACAATGTCCGGATTACAACCCTGAGATAACCCGAACAACGGAAATGACACCAAAATAAACCACCAAAACTCCAAGAGATGGAGCGTCTTTCCAACCACAAAACTTTACACCTTAGCCACTGAATTGCCCATCAAAATTACTGGGACCTTCATTCAACAAGTTTCCGAGAGGATTCTCATACTCCCCGTCGCCATGGATCTTCCCCACGAAATGNAATTATCCCTTCCTGAATCATTGTTTCTATCTCTCTTTTCAAATCCCGACAACTTTCTACATCCTGCCCTTGGGCATTGGAATGATATTCACACTTTTTAGAAGAGTCAAAGCTTCTTGCCCGCTTGTCCACATGATTTGGAGGAACCGGTGCAATCAGGTTATAATGCTTTAGTTTCTCAAACAAGTCTGCATATGACTCTCCGATGGGGGTGAAAGTTTCCTGCTTCCATGCCCTCTCTTGTTTGAAATTTTGGCTAGTTCGCAAACCTGCTCTAGGGAGATTCCTGTAGGCTCTTGGAGGTGGGTAGGTGTTTTGAATTGGGTAAGCATTTTGTAGAGTGGGTGCACACCATGGCGCGTGGGTAGGATATTGAGGATATGTGTCGGCATGGTGGACAGAGATGTCGGGGCCACAGGGTGAGTAATAGTGTTGTGGATTGTGGGAATAGATTTGGGGACGGGGTCGAGGTTGAGGGTAATAAAATGATGGGCCCCTGGACCAAGTTCTCGAGTCAACTACCGCCACATCTTCTTTCTTGTTCTTTCCCAGTACCCCTCCACTCTGGATAGCCTGGGTAGTTGCCTTGATTGCCGAATAGCTCATGGTTTTGTTGGATTTGAGACCTTCTTCCACCATTCTTCCCATCTTCACTACATCATTAAAAGTTTTGCCAACTGCCGACACCAGATGAACATAGTAAGTAGGCTCCAAAGCCTGCAGAAAATAATCCACCATTTCTCCCTCTTTCATCGGGGGATCGACCCTTGCGGCCTGCTGCCTCCACTGAAATCCATACTCTCTAAAGCTTTTTCCGGGTTTCTTCTCAATTTTGGTCAGTGAGAGACGATCGGGAACAATCTCGAGGTTGTATTGAAAGTGGTTTGCAAAGGCTTGGGCCAAATCATCCCATGTGTACCATCGGGCATGATCTTGCCTTGTGTACCATTCTAAAGCCGCACCACTGAGACTTTGGCTAAACTACGCCATTAACAATTCATCCCATCCTCCGACTCCTCTCATCTTACTGCAGAATCCCCTCAGGTGGGCCACCGGGTCACCATGTCCATCATACAAATTGAATTTTGGCATTTTGAACCCTGCAGGTAACTGCACATCCGGGAATAGACACAAATCTTTATAGGCCACACTGACTTGGCCACCCAATCCTTTCATGTTCCTGAAGGATTGCTCTAGCCTTTTTACCTTTCGAAATATCTCTTCCTGTTCCGGATCCTTAAGCGGCTTGTCAGTTTCCACTGGAGCTCAAGGTGAGGAGTGTAGGAATATGGCTTAGGAGCTTTAAAGGTAGGCTCAGGAGGATAGTACTGACTGTCGTGAGCTTGAAACAGGGTCTCACTGGAAGATCTTTGCCATGTGGCAGGCGGAGGCACCACAAAGACAAGGGTAGTTGGTGGAGGAGAGTTTTGTTTGGGTGGTGGAGCCTAGGGAGGATAGGAGGTGGTGCCATAACTCTGTTGGTAGAAAGGGAAAGCTGGAGATGAATTCATAGTAGGAGGCTCCTGAGACTGAGCCAAAGGTGGGATATCTGCTAGATTGGCAGGATAAACTGGCGCCGGCTGACCCTTAGCCCAGGCCTTATACATCTCAGCCATCTGCTATCTCAACTTATACATCTCTTCTTTCATTGCTCTAACATCTACCACTTCTACCTCTTTTGACGGGTCTACGATACTGGTATTTGATTCTTGGCCTGTCATGTTCAGCTTATTCGACCGGGTGTTGTAGGAATGAGTTGCTAGGATGCCAACTTCCTTTTGTCCTTGTGTTGCAAAGAAGAATTACCACTTTGAAACCACAAACCAACCACCTTTCTGGAATGACATGACAAAATGAAACCATCACACTAGCGTTAGGGCACGTAACATATTGGAAACAGCTTTTGATCGGGCGCATGCGTCATCCCGGCTTTTCTTTGTTTCCAATTGCAAACTTTTTCTTTCTTTGTTTTTCCTTCTTTTTCCTTCTTTTATTTTTCTTTCACTCTTGCCTTTGTCTTCTCTTGTTCCTATTTTCTTCCTTTCTTGATTTTTCTTTTCTTTCTCGTTTTTCCGCTATTTTCTTTTCTTATGCCTTTTTGTTATGTTTCCTCTCTTTTATTTCCCCTTTTTATTTTTTATTTTTTATTTTTTTATTTTTTGGTTATGATCGAATCCTATGAAGATTGCCTACGTATCATGACCCCGCATGAATTAGACCAAGCATAGTTCTTGCAGATAAAAGGTAAAAACAATAAAATATTTTTGGAATTTTCAATTTTCACAATAAAACAAACTTTGACTACAAAGGTTTAAACTGACAAACTTAAACTAACAGTCTCTGATAAAATGGAATACGGACTCAAAAAGCAAACGACCCACATACTCTAATCAAAAGAAATACAAACTTAAAAACAAACTGACAGATTCTTTCCCTATACGCCAATTTTGAACAAACGGCTAATTATGACAAAACGGCGTGACCCGACTTATTTATAATTCTTTTCTTGTTTTTCAAATTCAAAATAAATGATCCGGTATTGCAAACAAGGCCTTTCAGTACCTCGGGGACGAAGATTTTAAGGCTGTGAGGGTCAAAAATCAAAATATGACCAAAGGTGGTTGCTTATTCAAAGTCAGCCTTCCGGCGCCCCGTTTGGGAACATTTGGCTATTTTTGACAAAACGGCATCACCTGGTTAAAAATTAAAATTTTGACATTTTTTGGGCTATTTTTTGTAAAGGGAAGGTTAGACCCGATGAGGGTTGCCTACGTATCTCACGCCCTGTAAGAATCAAACCATGCGTAGTTCGGGCAAATTAACAAACTATTTTAAAACTTGACTTTTTTTTTCATTTTTATTTTTGGCATTTCATAAGCTAAAAGCAAGACTTTTTTTTTTTCATTTTTCATGGCAAAACAAACTATTTTCCTTTTCTATTTTTTAAAACAAGACAAAATAACGCCTCCTTTTTTTTGTTTTTCATTTTCATCAAAAATAAAACAACATATTTTTCCCAAACTAAAATAAAGAATTTTTTTTCCTTTGCTTTTAGTAAAACAAACTATTAAAAACAAAACATCTCCATTTTTATTTTTTCAAAATTTCGGCAGAGTTTCGACAGTATTTGGGCATAAGTTTTTCTAAAACTAAATAATTAATTTTTTTACACTGCTATTTCTCTCTTTTCTCTTTTTCTCAATTCCACAAAATTTTCAATGTTCAAAAGCGGTCAGCATGCGGGCCTGAGACAAATAAATGTAACACGTAAAATGCATCATGGTGGTCGTTTCATTTCTGGTTACCTGTCCTAGACGGACCCAACCCCTGTGTTGAGTCCCCTAAGTCATATGCACATGATGCAAATAAGCGCTCCTACTAGGGATCCGGCATGAAGTCAAGTTATTCTAAGTTCAAAACCTGGGTATTTGTTCTAGACTGTGTACCCGAACGGACAACTCGAGTCCAGGAGGGGGCTACGTACCGGGGACCCGCGGGATCGTCCGGCTTAGTAACTTGTCCGGCCACTTTCTTATTTCAGGGTATTGACACTAACAGAATAGGGAGTCTCAACCAGTAAGCACATCCCCGGAGGTGAGAAGAGAAGGGTTTCGACACAGTTTATATGTATAGTTCAAATAATATCAAAGCGGTAAATAATTTAGCACAGTAGGAATGGAACATGTAGGAAAATCAGATATAGCCAAATACAACTATTATTCTAAGATCGAATTCTTAAACCCTGAACCGAAGTTCTGGGTTCTTGTCCCTAGCGGAGTCGCCAGAGCTGTCACACCTCCTTTTTTCTTACACCCGTAAGGGAGTAAAGGAGTTTTTCCACTTAAAGGACAATCGGAACGGGATTTATTTATTAAGATTTTAGAGTCGCCACTTGAGAGATTAATGGTGTCCCAAGTCACCGGTTGAGAATCCCGAATCGACAAAACGAATGACTCTGTTTAACAGTCCGCGAACCAGAAATCTGGTTAAGGAATTCTGTTAACCCGGGAGAAGGTGTTAGGCATTCCCGGGTTCCGTGGTTCTAGCACGGTCGCTCAACTGTCATATTTAGCTTATTTATCTGATTTTACAACATGTTTTAACCTATGTGCCTTTTATTAGTAACCCGCTTTTATTATTATTATTATTTTTTAGGGAGAATTGCAACGTCGTGAAAATGCGTTTCGAACCACGTCGCACCAGTGCACCCGTGGTTGTCAACACATTTCGACTCCGTTTAGATTTGGATTTGGGTCACATAAATGTACACCCGAATTTAGGAAAGTAGATTATTAAAAACGCGCCTAAAATAACTACGCGTTTGCACTTTGCGAGGGCCATAGAATTTGCTAGATGGCACGCCTCGGAATCTAAGTATTTTAAACGAAGTAATTAGACGAGGGCCACACATTTGAGATTTTTATTTGCACGGCGCACCTCGATTCCTAAGGACAAAACAAGATTAAACAAATGAGGACCGTGCAATTATCATCTATGTTCGGTACGACACAACTTTTATATAGAATTTACCTTTGGAGGGCCGTAAACTACCGGGTCTCTCTACCTGCTAATATTCTAACCCTGGCAAACACTTCAAATGCATAAAGAATCTCACATGACCGAACCATAACATATTTGTAATACTTCAGACTTATATTTCAGTAATTAAGCCAAATCTCAGAATTTGAAAATGATATAGGCAACCAACATTTCCAGTTGAACAAGTATACGTAAAACATGCAGGTTTTATCAAATGAACTGTTATTCATATACGTAAAACATTTCCAGCAAATCCATTGGTTTCGCACTATTATTCATATATCGCTACAAATGGCCGAACACTTTTTACGAATTAATACATGTTTTGAACATGGGCACCAACAAATGAATATAACTGTTCTATCTTAGTTTTTGCATCAAACGGGTTGGTGAATTAGCTCAAATGATTACAATAATTTTAATTAAGAATGTGGATTCCTCCTCAAAATATCGCAAGCAAGAAGAATTCAACTAAATCTCACATTGAACCTTAATATAAGAAATACACGAAACGAAAGGGAGAAGAATAGGAACCTTCGAACCTCGACGAACTCAGAACGAGAAACGACGACCTCGAAATACTGTTCTATTTTTTTCGACTTCAAATCGCAATCGAAACTCGCCGGAAAATTCAAACTAAATCAGAAAAAACGGACCCAGCGAGCTCCATGACAATAGCTCATGATTTTGGAGTTATTTCGGGCTGTTTCACGTTGCTTTGATGGCGATGGCAGTTGGTTGTTTTTGGACGGGGCTGGAGGGTTTGGGCAGTGATAGAGATGAGGACGATGGTGAGGGCTGTCCGTGGCTGCTTCACGTGGTTGTTTGGCGTGACAGTGAAGTGGTCATTGTGGTGGAGTCGGGAGGCTTGGAGATGGAATTATGGGTTTGTTGTTGTTTCGTTCGTTTCCATTCAAAAAAAAAATGGAGAAGATGATAGTAGTCTGTTTTCTTATTTTTTTTCCAACCAAAATGAAGAAGATCCCACTCTAATCTCTCGTGCTCTATCTGCTTGTACCTCCCATTATTCTCCTTTTTCCTTTTGTCCGTGTGTGTATTTATAGTGATGAGGTGGGGGTAGTTTTGGGGGAAAACTATTTTGGGGAAGGTTTTGGGGGGAAAATATTTTGGGGAAGGTCTTTTGGGAGAAAATTTGGGTTTTTCAAATGTTTGGCCAGTTTGAATTTAAGACCAAGTCTTTTCACTTCCCTCTTCTTTTTGTTGTTCTTTTCTTTCTTTAATTAATTAAAAACCTAAACTAAATTCCTAAATTAATTCAAATTGTAAAATTAAGCTAATTATTTAACTATGTAAAAATGATCATTTTTTGTGATTTTTGATTAATAGCACAATTAACTCAATGTAATTAATTTCTAAATGCAAATTAAACCTAAGGTGGCATGAAATTAAAATATGACACTTTTTTTAATAGTTTTTCTATGATTTTAAAAATATTAAAAATTCATGAAATGCAACTAAATAAAGAAAAACAGCTAAAAATCAATTAAAATTATTTTGGTCTATTTTTAGGAGTTATTTTCATGTAGGGCAAAAATCACGTGCTCACAAACACTGCTATACAGCTTTAGCACAATTAGAAATGGACTTGAAACAACTCCAGGAGCGAAATCAGCAGACTTTGGAGGCCAGGGCCAAACAGATAGGGCGGTTGGTTCAGGAAAAGGGCATAATCAGAGAAAGAATCCTAGCTATTGCTCATCACATTACTAGGAAGTGCCAAATGTGCGAGAACATGACTCAGACTACCTTCTTTGCCTCAGTGATGGTATTTGTGAAACATATAATGAGTGACCTAGACAAACTTCAAGGGTAACTTGCATATATGCCCGTGGCGAGACCGAACGATGTCTCGCGGGCACCAGAAGCTTTAATGTATTCATGATTGTCATTGGAGTCTGTATTTCATTTTACTAGAGTGTGTCAGTTATTTGAGCCTGTATTTGCTTTTCGAGTTAGTCTGCATTTTCATTTTGAAGTAGAATAGTTGTTGAAAAGGTTGTAGCCCTTCTTGTCATTTAGAGTCTGTCTTGGGTCTTTGTATTGACGTGTTCGCTATTAGTAAAATTGAAAATTCCAAAACAAATTATTGTTGTTATTTTTGCATTTATCTAATTCAGGCAAGGACACGATGCATAGGCAATTTCCATGGGACCCGATCATAGCCATATGAAACGCAAATGTAGTGAGAATAAAAAAGAGCGGAAAAAGAAAAGAAAAGCGGAAAAGAAACAAAAACAGAAAGAAAAGAAAGGAAAAAAAACAAAAGAAAAAAAAGAAAAGAAAAAAAAGAAAAAAGGGAGGCACGAATAAAAGAAAGAAGTCACAGTCGGGAATAAATCAAGCCGGGATGACGCACACGGTCGAGCAAATGCATACTAGAAACCAATAATTGCCTAGGAGCATCCATGTCCCCAAATGTGCGGTTATCTATTTGTTAATGCCCTAGCCACTAACAACGTTGTTGCTGATGATGAGTTCAGACAGGTGGTTTAGCTGACTGGCATTCTGGCAACCCACCCATATAATACCCGATCCAAGGACATATAAAAAATGGTCAACCAAGAGCTAAAAGCAAGTGTTGTCGACCCGTCTAGGGAAGAAGAGGTGGTAAATGTCAACGCCATGAAATAGGTTATGTATAAGTTGAAACAACAGATAGCCGAAATGTACTAGGCCTGGGCAAAAGGACACCCCCTGCCAACCAATCCTGCCAATCCTGCCTACATCCCGCCACTAACTCAATCACAAGATCCTCCCATAGTGAATTTTTCTCCGATCTACCGTACCTACCCGCAATACTACGCAACCACTTCCCAAACACCACCACCTCCACCACCTAAAAAAATTCCATGCCCTCCACCACCAGTTGCTCCTGTGTTCGTGGCTCCTCCACCCGCCGCGTTACACAGATCTTCGAGCGAACCCTTGTTCCAAACTCAGGAAAACCACTATTACCCACCCGAGCCCACTTTCAAACCTCCCGAACCATACTCTTATACTCCCCATCTTAATATCTCAGCTGAAGAAGAAAAGCCTCCTAAAACCCCCGAGCAGGAGGAGATGATACGTAAGGTGAAAAGCTTGGAACAATCATTCTGAAATATGCAGGGTCTGAGAGGACAGGTGAGTGTCGCTTACAAACACTTGTGCTTGTTTCCCGACGTTCAATTGCCTGCGGGATTAACGTTACCAAAGTTTGATCTGTATGACGGACATGGAGACCCTGTAGCCCATCTGAGGGGTTTTTGAAGTAAGATGAGAGGAGCCGGAGGAAGGGATGAGTTGTTAATGGCGTATTTTAGCCAAAGTCTTAGTGGTGCTACTTTAGAATGGTACACGCGGCAAGATCATGCCCGATGGTACACATGGAACGACTTGGCCCAAGCATTTGCAGGCCACTTTCAATACAACCTCGAGATTGTCCCTGATCGTCTCTCACTGACCAAAATTGAGAAGAAGCCCGGAGAAAGCTTTAGAGAGTATGGATTTTGGTGGAGGGAACATGCTACAAGGGTCAATCCTCCGATAAAGGAAGGTGAAATGGTTGATTATTTTCTGCAAGCTTTGGAGCCTACTTACTATGGTCATCTGGTGTCGGCAGTTGGAAAAACTTTTAATGACGTAGTAAAAATGGGAAGCATGGTGGAAGAAGGTCTCAAGTCCAACTAAATTATGAGCTATTATGCAATTAAAGCGACTACCCAGGCCATCCAGAGCGGCACTGGAAGGGTATTGGAAAAGAAGAAAAAGGAAGATGTTACAGTAGTGGAATCGAGAGCATGGTCCAGGGGTCCATCACCATACTATCACCAACCTCGACCACATCCCTAAACCTACACACACGCCCTATATGGCCCACCACAACACTACTATCCACCTCCCGTTCCCCACTTTTCAGTTCACCATGCCCAAACATACCCTCAACCTCAGGCACCCTGGCGTGCACCCACCCCACAAAATACCTACCATACTGAAAACACATACCCACCTCCGAGAACCTACAGAAACCCCAATGGGACCGGTTTTCAACCCAACCGTGATGCCAAGAATGATAGGTTGCAAAAGAAGAAGACTTTCACTTCGTTAGGAGAATCTTATACCAGTCTATACCACAGATTGAGACAGTTGGGCATGTTAAATCCAATTGAACCAAAATTGCCAAATCCTCCCCCAAGGAACCTGGACCTCTCGGTGAATTATGAGTATTGATCAGGTGCTCCAGGACATGACACAAAGAAATGTTGGCATTTGAAAACGGCCATCCAAGAGCTCATTGATACCCGCCGAATTGAAGTGCAGGCTCCGGAGACGCCCAACATCACTCAGAATCCATTACCAACCCATTATGAGACTCACATGATCGAGTTAGTGCAAGAGAGAATACAAAAAGCCTTCACAAACCGTAATGATGATTAGAGCTAGTGAGAACAGAGAAGATGAGAAATTAATTAGCGGGAAGGCATTGGTCACAGTAGAACAGACAGTTAGCAAACCAGTGATGGTAGTAAAACCAGAACCAGTTAAATTGACGGTACCAGGAGCAATTGTTAAGCCTGTGGTGATTGTAAAAGGCGCTCACACAAAGCCGGTTATCATCAAATCGGTGACTCAGCTACTAGTGGTCTGTAAAAATGCCATCCCATGGAACTATGACCGGGTGACCGTGATGTACAAAGGAAAGGAAGTTAAAGAAGAAGTGTATGAAACCTATAGGTTGACTCGTTTAGGGAGATGCTTTGCCCCTGAAGGGTTGGGAAAGGTTAAAGCAGATAAAGACAATCCAGCAGTAGTAAAAATGGTCGTAACTGAAGAAGAGGCTGAAGAGTTCTTAAAAAAGATGAAGGCGCAAGATTATTCCATTGTCGAGCAATTGAGGAAAACCGCGGCACAGATCTCATTATTGTCTTTACTTATCCATTCAGATGAGCACCACCGGGCGTTGATGAAGATTTTGAATGAAGCCCATGTGCCGGATAAGATATCTGTGAATCATCTGTAGAAAATAGCAAACAAGATTTTCGAGGTCAACAGGGTTACATTTTCTGATGATGAGTTGCCTTTGGAGGGTACCGAGCATAATAGAGCCCTTTACCTCACAGTGAAGTGTGAAGACTCTATGGTTACTCGGGTGTTGATTGACAATGGATCCAGTGCAAACATTTGCCCTCTCTCCACCCTAGAAAAGTTAAAAGTGGACAGTGAGAGAATCCACAAGAATAACATATGTGTATGAGGATTTTATGGAGAAGGAAAGGACACGGTTGGGGATATCGTGTTGGAACTGACAATAGGACCAGTTGAATTCACTATGGAGTTGCAAGTGCTCGACGTGACTGTTTCTTACAATATCTTATTGGGTCAGCCTTGGATTCATGTCGCAAACGCAGTGCCGTCTACTTTGCATCAGATGGTCAAATTCGAATGGGACCGGCAGGAAATTGTGGTGCATGGGGAGGATAGTTCGTGTAATGCCATTATGCCTTTCGATGAAGTTGAGGATGACAAAGGTCCATGGGTTTACCAAGTCTTGGACAAAGTGTCAGTTGCAAAGATCCCAGAAAGGGAGCGTGTTCCTAGGCCCAGGGTAACTGCTACATCTATCATGGTGGCGTCCGAAATGATAAAGAATGGATTCTTGCCCGGAAAGGGCTTGGGTGCTTCACTGCAAGGCATCATACAACAGGTGTCTCTTCCGGGAAATCTGGATACTTTTGGGTTAGGCTTCAAACCCACTGCTGCTGACATAAGGCGAGCTAAAAAGATGTAAAAGAGAGTGTGGACCCTTCCAAAACCCATTCCCCATATTTCCCGTTCCTTTGTCCGTCCTGGTACTAAAAGGCGCCCAACAACGGCAATGCCTAATTCTGTGGTGATAGAACCCGACAAATAGCTGATCGAGAGGTTCGAAGGTTGTTTGACGAGGTGAATATGTTGGAGGTAGGCGAAGGTTCAAGCAAGGCTGATGTGCAGTTCGTGGGGTCCCAGGAAAAGCTTAATAATTGGGAAGCTACTCCTCTTCCTACCCGTAGGGAGTCGTGGTAGTTAGTTTTGATTTTCCTTTCAGTTTAATCTGGATTATTTCCAAGGTTGTAATTCAGATGCTATGTTCCGTCTGTTTTGATAAGTTAGACCTTGTTATCTTACAATTTTAATGGAATGCAATTTCCTTCTTTCTTCATTCTTGATAGCCGTTATTTTGTCTTTCTTTTTCTCTCTTGTACAGTCCCTTTTATGCTGGTTTCACTGATGTGTCATGCATGAGGAGTTTTCAGTCTAGTCTTGATTATCAATGTAAAATAGTAATACAAGAAATTGAGTGTGATGACAAGGTAGAATACGATGACGAGGAAGCCTTTGAAGAAATCAGTAAAGAATTAAGTCAATTTGAGGAAAAACCCAAACCTAATCTGAATGACACAGAGGCAATCAATTTAGGGGATCCGGAGAATGTTCGGGAAACAAAAATAAGTGTCCATTTGGAAGCTCCGCTCAAAGAGGAGATAATCAAAGCGTTGCTTGAGTACAAAGATATTTTTGCATAGTCATATGACGATATGCCGGGTTTAAGTACTGATTTGGTGGTCCACAAATTGCCCATTGATCCAGCATGCCCTCCTGTTAAGCAGAAGCTGAGGAAATTTAAAACAGATATCAGTGTGAAAATCAAAGAAGAGGTCACCATGCAGTTTGATGCGAAGGTCATCCGGGTCACCCGGTATCCCACCTGGTTAGCTAATGTTGTGCCTGTACCAAAGAAGGATGGAAAGACCGGAGTGTGAGTTGATTACCGTGATCTCAATATGGCGAGTCCAAAAGATAACTTCCCACTGCCAACTATCCATATATTGATTGACAATTGTGCCAAACACGAGATTGGTTCCTTTGTGGATTGTTATGCGAGCTATCACCAGATTTTGATGGATGAGGCAGATGCGGAAAAGACGGCATTCATCATGCCTTGGGGGACGTATTGTTATAGGGTTATGCCATTTGGTTTGAAGAACGCAGGGGAAACATACATGAGGGCGATGACCACCATATTCCATGATATGATACATCGGGAAATTGAGGTCTATGTAGACGACGTGATCATAAAGTCAAGGAAGCAATGTGACCATGTTAAAGACCTGAGGAAGTTCTTCTAGAGGCTCCGCAGGTACAACCTCAAACTTAATCCAGCAAAGTGTGCATTTGGAGTTCCGTCAGGGAAGTTGCTGGGGTTCGTGGTAAGTCGATGCGGTATTGAGTTAGACTCGCCTAAAATCAAAGCCATTCAGGAGTTACCACTGTCGAAGAGCAAGAAAGAGGTGATGAGTTTGCTCGGCAGGTTGAATTATATCAGCAGGTTCATTGCCCAGCTTACGACAACTTGCGAGCCTATCTTTAAATTGCTAAAGAAAGATGTTGCGGTCAGATGGACGGATGAAAGTCAGGCAGCATTTGACAAGATTAAGGAGTATTTGGCCAGTCCACCTGTGTTGGTTTCGCCAGAGCCGGGAAGACCCTTGATCCTCTATCTGACAGTTTTGGATAACTCTTTTGGCTGTGTATCGGGGCAGCATGACATCACGGGAAAGAAAGAGCAGGCGATTTATTTCCTCAGCAAGAAGTTCACACCTTATGAGGTAAAATACACTCATCTTGAAAGAACATGTTTTGCTTTAACCTGGGTAGCGCAGAAATTGAAACATTACTTGTCATCATATACTACCTATCTCATCTCGCGGTTGGATCAATTGAAGTACATTTTTAAGAAGCCCATGCCCATAGGGAGGCTCGCGAAGTGGCAAATCTTGCTCACAGAATTTGATATTGTCTACGTGACCCGTACTGTGATGAAAGCACAGGCAGTGGATGATCATCTAGCCGAGAACTCAGTTGATGATGAATATGAACCTTTGAAGACAAACTTCCCTGATGAGGAGACAATACATATCGAGGAATCAGAACAAGATGAAAAATCAGGGTGGAAGTTGTTCTTCGACGGGGCTGCCAATACCAAAGGCGTTGGGATAGGAGTGGTACTTATTTCTGAGACAGGGTAGCACTACCCTGTTACAGCTCAACTTCGCTTCTACTGCACCAATTACATGGCTGAATACGAGGCATGTATCTTGGGTTTGAGGTTGGCTATAGACATGGGTGTCCAGGAGATCTTGGTCATGGGTGACTCGGATCTTTTGGTGCACCAGATTCAAGGAGAATGGGAGACACGAGACATAAAGCTCATACCGTACCGGCAATGTTTACATGAACTTTGTCAACGGTTTTAGTCAATAGATTTCAGGCATATTCCAAGGATTCATAATGAAGTTGCTGATGCTTTGGCCACTGTGGCGTCAATGTTGCATCATCCAGATAAGGCTTATGTGGACCCGTTACAGATTCAGGTCCGAGATCAGCATGCCTATTGTAACATGGTGGAAGAAGAGCTTGATGGTGAGCCGTGGTTCCATGATATCAAATAATACCTCAGGATGGAAGTATATCCGGCACAGGCCATGGGGGATCAAAAGAGAGCCATTAGTTGCTTGGCAAGCGGATTTTTCTTCAGTGGATGAGTGTTGTACAAAAGAACTCCAGATCTTGGTTTATTGAGGTGTATGGATGCTAAACAAGCTACAACTATCATGACCGAGGTATATGTGGGAGTTTGTGGACCTCATATGAGTGGATATGTATTGGCAAAGAAGATTCTCCGAGCAGGTTATTATTGGCTTACTATGAAATAAGATTGTATCAGTTTCGTGTGAAAGTGTCATCAATGCCAGGTACACAGAGATTTGATATATTCTCCACCATCTGAGTTGCATACAATGTCGGCACCATGGACCTTCGTTGCTTGGACGATGGATGTCATTGGGCCGATCGAGCCAGCGACGTCTAATGGGCACAGGTTTATTTTAGTAGCCATTGATTACTTCACTAACTGGGTTGAAGCGAAAACTTTCAAATCGGTGACCAAGAAGGCAGTGGTTGATTTTGTGCATTCGAATATCATTTCTTGATTCGGAATCCCAAAGGTAATTGTCACAGACAACGGTGCCAATCTCAAGAGTTATCTGATGGTGGAGACATGTCAGTAGTTTAAGATCATGCACCGCAATTCTACCCCATATCGTCCTAAGGCAAATGGAGCGGTCGAGGCAGCTAACAAGAATATCAAGAAGATACTTCGGAAAATGGTGGAAGGATCCAGGCAATGGCATGAGAAGTTACCTTTTGATTTGTTAGGCTAACGCACTACTGTTCGCACTTTAGTAGGGGCAACTCCTTATTCATTGGTATATGGTACGGATGAAGTAATACCCGTAGAGGTTGAAATACCATCCCTTCGGATTATTGCCGAAGCGAAAATTGACGATGATGAGTGGATCAAAGCCCACTTGGAACAATTGAGCTTGATTGATGAAAAGAGATTGGCAGCAGTATGTCATGGACAGTTATACCAACAGATAATGGTAAGAGCATGTAACAAGAAAGTGCATCCGCGGAAGTTTGAGGTAGGGCAATTGGTGTTGAGACGTATCCTACCTCACCGGGTTGAGGCAAAAGGAAAGTTCGCCCCCAACTGGCAAGGGCCATTTGTTGTAACCCGAGTGTTGTCTAATGGTGCGTTGTATCTAACAAATGTGGAAGGAAAATGTGTAGAAATGGCTATCAACTCTGATGCAGTCAAGAGATACTATGTATGATTTCTTTATCTAGATGTACCTAATTGTATTTGGCATGTTTTGAGATTAAAATGATGAAGGCATTTTGTTCTGCTATCCAAACACTTTATCCTTTGTTATCCTTTTGAGCCTTATTCTATTTTCTTTTGTACCCCTCTTTCGAAATCAATAACAAATGCGAAAACCCGAACGGGGAAAGTAAGTGGAAAAACAAGAGAAAAATAGTGAAAAGAAAAAAGAAGAGAGAAGAAAAGAAAAAGAAGAGAAAAGAAAAGAAAAGAAAAGAAAAGAAAGAAAATAAAAGAAAAGAAAAAAAAGAGAAAAGAAAAAGAAAAGAAAAGAAAAGAGAAGGAAAATAAAAGAAATGAAAGAAAAGGGAAAGTGGAAAAAGGAAAGATCGCAACAACGAAGTAATTTTATGACCTGAACTACGTTTGACTTGATCCCGAAAGAGTACGTAGGCAGCCTCTCCTTGAGGTTCAGTCACAACAAAATAAAAGTCCAAAAGTCCCCAAGAAAGAAACTGGGGCAGAAGTTGTGGTTGTTGTGAGAAATCTGATTCCGAAAGTTGTAATTTTGAACCCATGTTGAATTATTTGGAGCCTCTATACCCTTTCTTTCTAAACTGCATCCAAAATCTATATCACAGTCCAAAGAAAGGCCTTTCGATCAATCTTCAAAAAATGCTAATGCGAGCAGGTAAAATGATTCATGTTGGGGGCAACACTCTGGTACCAGAAGGAAAATGATAAAAATAAGAGAGTCTTATTGGTGAAAACCCTCACGGGCACCATAAGGCGACGTGAGTTGAGAGAAATAAAAATGAGAGAGTCTTATTGGTGAAAACCCTCACGGGCAACATAAGGCGACGTGAGTTGGGAGAGATGAAAATGAGAGAGTCTTATTGGTGAAAACCCTCATGGGCACCATAAGGCGAAGTGAGTTTGAGAGATATAAAAAATGAGAGACTCTGGTCGGTGAAAACTTTCACGGGCACTGTAAGGCGAAGGTGAGTTTTCAGATGGGCAAATTAAACAAATCTTTGGTTGAAAGATGCTCGGAACATGGCGAGGCGAACGAGGTTTGGGTTTTGGTAAAAGTCAGGTTATGAAAGTCGGGAACAGCAAATGTGGCAATTGAAGGTTGATTGGTCAGACAGACTAGGCTGGTTAATCAAAAAAGCATGGCACGATCAATGGCACCAGCCGTTCCACTCAGATAAGTCCTATCCTCTTCTCTTCATTACAAATCATCCATTTTCAAAGTCTTTCAATCCTTAACCTTCGAGGACATTGCATTTCATTCTCTTGAAGTCTGTCTATAAGATGTTTCAGTGTCAGTTCTGTTAAAAAACAAAAGATGTCAAGGCTAACTACCAGCTTCCCAATTGTACGGCACAACAGGATTGGAACATATCAAAAGAAAGTAAGGCATGAAGGACCAATGGAAGTCCCATCAGTGGGTTAATTAGTTAATTGTGGGAAAGAAGCAAAATTTCAAAAGAGGGGTCAGAAACACAAAGCGGCAGTACGGGATAAAAAATTTGGGTCATCAAAGTCAGGGGGTTGAAAATCAGTCAGGAAGTCGAGGCATTTCAAAGCAAATCCAGGGAAACAAGTTGGAGTAGATCCGGAAGCAAGCAACATACCCAACAAGAATGCAAGCAGCTAACCACCATTTTATATTAACAAATCTTTCTTTGATTGAGACAGGGGCAGAAATCTTCTTGGTTTGTTTGTTTGTTGCAATCAGGAGCTCACCTGGAGAACAAAGGAATACTTTTCAAATTTAGCAATCAGGAGCCCACCTGGAGAACAAGGGAATACATTTCAAAGTTTCAACAGTCAGGCACCCAGCTGGAAAACAAGGGAAGTATAATGCAAATTTTATTTTTCAAGTTTTAATATTTGGTGACGTAATGCGCCTAGTCATCAAACTGGGGCAGAAAAGTTTCTTTGTTTTGTCTGTTTTGTTGCAATCAGGAGCCCACCTGAAGAACAAGGGAATACTTTTCAAATTCAGCAATCAGGAGCCCACCTTGGAAACAAGGGAATACATTTCAAAGTTTCCACAGTCAGGCACCCAGCTGGAAAACAAGGGAAGTATAATGCAAATTTTATTTTTCAAGTTTTAATATTTGGTAATATAACGCACCTAGTCATCAAACTGGGGCAGAAAAGTTTCTTTGCTTTGTCTGTTTTGTTGCAATAAGGAGCCCACCTGGAGAACAAGGGAATACTTTTCAGATTTCAGAATCAGGAGCCCACCTGGAGAACAAGGGAATACTTTTCAGATTTCGGCAATTAGGAGCCCACCTGGAGAACAAGGGAATACATTTCAAGTTTCGCAATCAGGAGCTCACCTGGAGAACAAGGGAATACTTTTCAAGTTCAGCAATCAGGAACCCACCTAGAGAACAAGGGAATACATTTCAAAGTTTCAGCAGTCAGGCACCCACCTGGAAAACAAGGGAAGTATAATGCAAATTTTATCTTTCAAGTTTTAATATTTGGTAACATAACGCGCCCAGTCATCAAACTGAGGCAGAAAATTTTCTTTGTTTTGTCTGTTTTGTCGCAATAAGGAACCCACCTGGAGAATAAGGGAATACTTTTCAAATTTCAGCAATCAGGAGCCCACCTGGATAACAAGGGAATACTTTTCAAGCATCGCAGTCAGGAGCCCACCTGGAGAACAAGGGAATACTTTTCAAATTCAGCAATCAGGAGCCCACCTGGAGAACAAGGGAATACGTTTCAAGTTCCGAAGTCAGGTGCCCACCTGGAGAACAAGGGAAGTACAATTAAAATTTTAGCTTTTACATATTTGATAACATGATGTGCACAGCCACCAAACTGCGGCAGAAAATTTTCTTTGGATGTCTATTTTGTTGCAGTCAGGAGCCCACCTAAGAACAAAGGAATACTTTTCAAGCATCGCATTCAGGAGCCCACCTGGAGAATAAGGGAATACTTTTCAAGCATCGCAGTCAGGAGCTCACCTGGAGAACGAGAGAATACTTTTCAAGCATCAGCAACCAGGAGCCCGCCTGGAGAACAAGGGAATACTTTTCAAGCGTCAGCAACCAGGAGCTTGCTTAGAGAATAGAGGCACAAGAGCAAGTTTGAAGACATAGATAGGATCGTTTGCAACTCATAGATCATAGCTTAGGCTAGATTCTTTTGTTTTACCACGGTGTAGTAAGGAGGTCAGCGAGTAGTAGCAGCAGCAACAACAATGAGATCACAGCTCCTAGTAGTCCCAGCTACCAAACCTTCCCGAACTACACTGACCTAATTCCTGTTTAGCCCAGGATATGTAGGCAACCTTTGAAGCAGGGTGCGGTCAAACTTTTCAAAAATGCTTCACACGAAATGTTCGAACGGGCAAAAATTGCTCCTTTCCGCTCACTTATCTTTGCACCAAAACTCTTCGTGTTTCCGGGCAAAGAGGGGCAGCTGTGAGCACGTGATTTCTGCCCTATATATAAATTATTCCCAAAATTCAAACGAAACAATTTCTTTAATATCTTATAATTTTTGTGAATTTTTATGTTATTTTCTTGTAATTGTTGCATTTTATCTGTGCATTTTAATTCATATGAAAAATATAAAAACACATTTGCATTTAGGATCTAATTTCATATTTTAGGATTAATTTATTTTAGAACAAAATATGAAGAAAATAACAAAAATAGTTCACTTTTGTATTTTTAATTATTTAATTGTGATTTCGTCACGAAATAGATTTCGAACAATTTTAGGAGTTAATTAGTTTAACTTTGAAATATATTAGGACTTTATTTTAATTTTTGCATTTTATAAAATCAGGAAAAATATAAAAATACAAAATGAAATACAAAAAAAAACAAATAAAAGTATAAAATGAAAAGAAAACAAAAGAAAACACATTTAAAATAGGCTGCCTAAGTAATGCCTAGGATTGGGCCATTTAATTCATTTCTTCAGCCCAAGTACACGACCCAGTAGCAGCCCAGCTCACCCCAATACCCGGCCTGCCCCCTGGAATCCAAAACGACGCCGTTTCTCCAAAGCCAAATCCTGGCCGTCGAGGATTATCAGATCAAACGGCTAGGAACTAACCCCATCCCGTATAAAACTATCCTAACTGACCCCCCCACCCCCATTATCTTTTTCACACCCCCAGTCTCCCAAAACCCTAAAGACCGCCTCCTTCATAACCTTAAGCCGCGGTGGCGGCGCCAACGCAAACCGCCACCAAATTTACACTGATCACTTTTCTCACTCTCCTCTTTCCAACCATGCCCCCAGCCTCCCTCGAATTAGTCTTCATCTCCTCGAATATTCATCTAAAGTATAGACCCAAAACCCTAATTCTCCCAAATCCACCCAAAATCACACCCCATAGTCCTCTGACCTCCCTCATCCCTAATACCTTACCAAAATCCCTCGAATCCAAGTAGAATTGAAGGAATTTCAAATCTGAGGTCTATGAAGTCGGGTCTGTTTTGTCGCATTTTGGAGTCAGTTGATTTTTGTTTAATGTTATATGCCTATTTCTGACGAAATAGACAAATAGCATTAATCAAAATCAATTTAGATGGTTGGTCATAAGAATTCTGAAATTAGGAAGTTTTTCTCTTTCAATTCTATTATTTCTTCTCTTGTTTCTCGTGAGTTCTAGTTTTTTAATTGTTAGTCAATATTATTCGGTTTTATGTGTTAGTTTGATTTTTTTTAGTTTGGTTAATTCTCGTTTTGGTTGTATCAATCCTGTTTTGACTGTTGTTCTGATTTTATGCTCGATTTCGTTTGTTTGTTCATCCCGTTTAGATTTTAATTCATTTTTATTTTTTGTTTTGGTCTGATTATTAGTGTAATTCATTGTTAATCTGTTATGATGGTTTGAGACTTGTTTGAATCTGATTCCTTATGATTTAGTGTTAATGAGTTAGTTTAAATCAGTTTGATTAGCAATTATATTAATAATTCCATGTTTTAAGTTTAATTAAGTATGTCTAATTGGTTCTTCATGGCAGTACTTCATATCTGATTTTAATAGGTTTAAGCTTCTGTTAGTTAGTTGATCCTGAATGTGTAATGCAATTTGTTTCTTTGCTTAGTTAATTGTCCAATTAGTTTAACTTTAGGTAAATTGGTTTGTAGCTGGTAGCTTTACTCAGGAAAGAAGGGTGGGTTAATTGTGACTTAGTTAAGTAATTTTAGGGATTTTTCAGGGTTAGTTTGGGCATAGGAAAGGGTAGTTTTGTTAAGATTGGTATTCAAAACAAAGCAAGGATATTATAGGTATTGTATAGCTAAAAGAACAACCTAGGGCCTTCTAGAATAGGACTTTAGTGTAGATTTTAGCAAACATAGGGTAGTAACTTGAGGAACAAGTTAGAAATTGAAGGTTTAATAGGTAAAATCTGAAATTAAAAGAGGGAAAAAGTGTGTGAAAACTTCTGGAGTATTGTGCCCCACTCCTTGCCTATAAAAGGCACCCTAGTGCCTTCTTTAACAAGTTTTTGGGAGCCCTCAAATTCCCCCCAAAAGTTCCCCAAGTGTTGATCAGCTAAAATTCAAAAATTCAAAGTCTTCACATTCTCTTAGATCTTAGATCTCTAGAAAAATAAAATAAAAAAATATATAGAAACTACAGAAAAATACAAAAAAAAGCATTGTTCTATTGATCTGTTAGGCTACTTTCGAGTTATATTGATTGCAAAGCATCTTCTAGCTTCAATTTGGGCACTGATTGGTTTCTGGAAACTCCTGGGTAATTTTTGAGTGGTTTTTGAGTTGTATGAAACTGGATTTTGGTTGTTCTCATTAGTGTTGTTCTTCTTCTGTTCATCACTGGGTGGCCTCTACTTCTTCTTCGTCTTGTTGTTCTAAATATCAGGTACATATTCTGAACCTCAACCTCATGTAGAATCTCATTTGAAATGAAATAAAAAGAAGAACAAATTCATTGGGAGCCTCAGTTGTTGCAACAATTTTATTTTAGTTTGTTTGAACTGTATTAGATTGGGAACTGTTTAATTGGATTTATTCCTGCTAATTTGAACTGTTTGAATGTATAAACTGGACTGACTGAGTTGAATCATGTAGACTGGTATACTGGTAATTTGTGGTTATTCTAGCTTTAGACTTAGTATAATTAGTACTTTTGTATTTTAACTATGTTGGGTTTAGTCTCTGAGTCGGGTTTCAACTCGAGCTTAATCGACCCTCATGTTTTAGCGCAAGCTGGCATTATAGATCTTATGTTTTGTTCAATTATTTTGGGTTTAGTCTTCGAGTCGGGTTTCAACTCGAGCCTATCGATCCTCAAGATTTTGCGTCTGCATAGGCGGGCGACAATGGTTCTTATGCCTTTCCCTAGGGCATTTTGTATTTTAACTATGTTGGGTTTAGTCTCTGAGTCGGGTTTCAACTCGAGCTTAATCGACCCTCATGTTTTACGTCTGCATGGGCTGGCAACAATGGTTCTTACGCTTTGCCCTTGTGGCATTTTGTATTTTAACTATTTTGAGTTTAGTCTCTGAGTCGGGTTTTGACTCGAGCTCAGTCAACCCTCAAGTTTTATGTTTGCATGGGCTGGCGACAATGGCTTTTATGTCTTGCGTCAGATCGACCTTTTATGTATGTGGACCTGAGGCTTGTGGAGCTGGCGACGATGGATCTTACACTATGCCCTCAGGCATATATAGTTAACTATTTTGGATCTGGTCTCCGAATCGGGTTACGAATTGAGCTCATTTTAATCCTCAAGTTTTCAATTTTTGAGCTGGTGACAATGGCTCTTACGCTTTTGGTCGTTGCGACCTTTAAGTATGTGGCCCCGAGGCTCGTTTGGCTGGCGACAATGGCTCTTACACTTTTTCCCCTAGGCATATGTAGTCTTTGTTTTCCTCACGTTAAGCACTTTTTGAAATGATTTTGCCTAACCCGTTTCGGTTTGGGAAGAACCTTAATTTCAAGTTATTATCAGCGATGTTCGAGCACAGCAAAATGTTTAGCTCATAGGCTAAGTAGATCAAAGCGCTGTGATTTGGAGATGACATGGTCAAAGCTTATTTGCCTGTTAAGGGTAGCCCGTTTTAACTAATTCTTTTTTAAGTAGATTCGATGTAATGGCGTGTGATTTTGTCAATGACGGTCAGGCGTCCTTGAGTCGTGTTAATTTAGCTGGTGCAGCCATTTTGACCGTAATTATATGTGTTTGGCCGGAGCCATTTTTTATCCCGAGTGATAGTTTAGGCGTTTACATTGAGGGTATGCCCTTTCGAGTGTCTTACAAATGCGACACATAGCCCGAACTTCAGGATTGAGTTTTATGCCTTTAGTAAGGTCTTACAAAATTTTCATGCCTGTTGAGGTCTTACAGTTTTGTCATGCTGTTGAGGTCTTACAGTTTTTTCATACCGTTGAGGTCTTACAATTTTGTCAAGACGTTGAGGTCTTACAGTTTTTGTTGCTATGTTGAATAGATCTTTGTAGATCAAGTTTACCCCCTCAGGGTCTTACAGCCTCGTGTTTTTCAGTTGGTAGCGGTTGGCGACAGTGTTCGAGCCTTTGCGTTTGCTTAGGCTCGCAGGCCGTTACTTGTGAACTCAGAATTGCCTCATTTGGGCCTTATGGGCATGGGGTTCCGACCCTGAGGTCAATGGCAAATTGTTGACGTTAAGTCTTCGAGTATTTTAGGATGTATTCTATGGAGGGATCCTTACCGTGAGCATGCCGGATTTTTCTTTTTTTGGAGTAAGAGATGCTTTTGGCGAAAGATATTCTTTGATTGCTTGGCATAAATACATGTTGTTTTGTTGCTGTGGGCTCGGCTTGCACATGTATGACTCTTTTGAACGCGTGGCAGGTACATGATTTCCTATTTTAACTTAGTTTGTCCTTCCCCGACCCTTTCGAGCGGACATCGTCTTCTAGGGGGTACCTTTCAGTGTTCACGGTTGATTGCAAAAGAAGCCCTACAAGCTTTTTGGATCCTCCTTAGGAGGCACATCGCTCCGCTAAGAAACTTTACAGCGAGACCCTCTTCAAGGTGGAAGTTCGGCCGAGGGGAGAGAGTCCGACTTGTGTCGTTAAGGCCTTGGGATCTTTGGGTAGGTTTCACACATCCGAACGTCCTAGCCGGGTGTCTGCATACAACTTAGTGTTAAATAACGAGGTGGGAGGTAGCTTTACCTTACCACGGGGTGCGTAGGCGAGGTTCCGAGGTTCGATATGTCCAAGCTGTTTTGCAGCGAGGACTCTGTACAACAATCCGCTGTGTTCTAATCGACTTGGCTGAGGACATGGTTTTGATTACCTATGGACTGTTTCAAGAGTAGAGATATTGGTGTCGGTGATACGTTATGTGACGCAACATTCCTCTTGCTGCGTGTTGCTCCCTACCGATGATTTTACTTCCGTCCCTTGCAGGAGATGTCATCCATTAATGAAGAGGGGACGGCGCTGCCTTTACGTAGTGCGTCCATGGCCGCCTGAATAAGGCGTTCATGCCTTGCGCGTCCTTTGATGGTACTAAACTTGGCGTTCTGATCTATGACAGTCGTGCTGACTGAGAGAGTGGTCTTTGTTTACGTCATCTCGATCTCTATGTAGAATCCACCAAAGATGCAAGACGCGGGCGCGATTTGGTCCACCCTATCATCCTCGGCCCGACAATGTTGATCGAGCCACCTGAATTCACGAGCGTGAGGCTGTGACAAGGTCGTAGTGTCCTCTTCGCTGAATGTCAAGGCATCCTTGGGAATATATCCCTGGATACACTTTTCTCTGGTGGCGAGCATTTTTACTCTCTTATTCATAAGTACTTGGAGAGTGCCGTCGCTCCTCCACTATCATGGTAATACATCGCGGCCCAGTTGCTTCATTCTTCTTGGCCGCCTTCCTTACTCCGAACTGAATTAAAACCGATTGCTCGACAGTTCTCGATGTTGAATTTTGTTAGGATGCTTTTTTCCTTCAGAGCTGATGGCCATCTGCGGTCCCGTGGCCGTGTGTACTATGTAGTTCACACACCAAGCTACGATTCCTCTGAGAGGGATTCGACTGGATAGGCCTTGGCCATTTGGCATCCCTAATTTTACCGACGGTGAACACGATGTCTGATAAAATGATATTGAAATTGTATCCTGATGGGTGAGACGCCCTCGCTGGCCTTATGTCCCCATCAAATATAGCTTTATTAACGATTCCTCGAGGATATTGTCCTCGATCCATTCTATGATCGTTGCGAGGTAGGTTGCGTCTTAGGCCGGTATCTCTCCTTGTTTAGCATCAGCTTCTTTTCTAGGAGCATGTTTGTGTATGGTGGTGACGTCCAAATCCACTACTAAAAATCAATAGACACGCTCACAGCAATATAATTTACCCAACTATGAGTCGGGGTCGAATCCCATAGAGAACAATGTGTAGGCGATTAGACATGTAAGAAAATTATCGCTAGTTGCGCAAAGCCAAACATTAAGAATTTTGATTGGAAAATGTTTTATATCTAAATGTGGAAATATAAACTAACCTAGAAAGCAAGTAAAATGATCAATGGCTACAAGTATGGTTGCATCAGGAATTACACTCAAGTAACGATCCAATGTATTTTACGATTTTACAAGTATGAGCGAGTTTATGTTAATTAGCCACGGATAATAATTCTTAATTAGATTCTTTCGAAGACTAACAAGACTTCCTAATTTAATTATCCCTAAAACAATTAGAAGATTAAGCACACCCGGAATGACTACAAGTAGTTCAATCCTATCCCTAGGTAGAATCTATAAAAAGAGAGCTAACGCCTCATGTTCTTGTTAATTAATCTTTCCCAACCCCAAATTATCTTTCAAAATTAATTTGAAGTTAATGGGCAAGTCCTAGGGTTAGCTAATCCCTTTGGAAACATTAAAGAACAAGAATAATTAAAGTAACAATGACTCACTTCATAAATATATAAAAATCATTCAATACATAAGCACAACAAGGTATTTAATCCATACTTTGAATATGAATATTCCCATAAACAAGATTCAAATGTTGGAAATAAATATTACACACTTAAATATTCAATACAAAGCAAGGAAATGAAGAAATAAACATAAATTGGTAAGAAAATCTTAACCACAAGCTTCAATCTTCAAGACCTAAGTATGTGTGCAAAACCCTAGCTTCAATAAATGTTCTCTCTAGTCTATGAGGACTGAAAATAAGCCAAATATCTATAAAAGATGTGTTTGGACGAGTATAAAAATGATTTGGGGATTACAAATATGAAATTCCATTTTTGCCCCAGGCCTGATGCACTATTTTTCGCATATGCAGAACAATAACCGCAGATGCGGTTCCGCAAAGGCGGAAACATTAACGCAGAAGCGGAAAATTGTAATAGTGCCAGTGACTGCAGAAACGGACAAGTAAATGCCTCTGCACCTCCACAAAAGCAAAAATTCAGCCGCAAAAGCAGTTCCTACCTTTTCATCAAAATTCGCAGAAGCGGTTCTTCAATCGCAGAAGCGAAAGTCGCTTCTGCGGACATTCCTCCGCAGAAGAGGAATTCACTGGAAGTTTTTGGCATGATTTTACCTTCTTTTTGCTCAATTCCATTTCAATTCAATTCGAACCACTTCGTAGCATCATTTACCTGCAAATCTAACAATAACTACCATAAACAACCTTATTTTATAATTTAATGGACATAAAAGCTAAGGAAAAGAGGCTAGAATGAGTGGTAAAATCACCACTCATCATATGGTGAGCTCGAGAGGGCTCCCAGCTGGTCATCCATGATCCAATTTGCGACTGGGGCCGGATGTGGGCGTCCGACCAGGTCTTGGCTGGATATCCGATTAAGTTCTATTTCAATTTCCGTGAGGTCATCGGGCTTTGTTCGTTTGGGCTTTGAGTGAAGGCTTGCACTGCCCACTTTTCTGAGACCGGAGGTAGTTCTGTTCATTCCATCTTGGAATGTGATGCAAATTCTTGCAGCCTTCCATTCTTTATTTGCTCTATCTCGGATGCGTCGGGCTTTCTAGTTGTTGCTTTGATGGCACCAGTGTGTGCCTTTATGAAGGAATCCACCAGTATGGTAAGGGAGTTTATGGGGTTGGGAGCTAGGCTATGATGCCACATCATGGCCCCCTCTGAGAGCACTTCTTCGAACCTCTTCAATAAGACGGACTCGATCTTATCGTCATTTGTGTCATTGCCTTTCACCGCGCACGTATAGGCAGTAATATGTTTGTTGGGATCAGAGTTCCGGTTGTACTTGGGAGTTTCGTCATTCCAAACTTCTTAGGAATGGGTTTAGGGGCCGCTTCTTTGGGGAACTACCTTTGTGTGAACTTTTTCGACTTTACGCCTTTGAGGACCGGAGGTGCGCCCGGGATTCGGTCGAACCTAAATTTATAGGTCTCGACCTTCTTGTTGTTAGCTGCTATCATTTTCTTGCCCGATTTGATCCTTTGGTGAGATCCTCAAGTATTTTTACAACGGCAGGGTCGGTTACTGACCCATTATTGCTCGATCTCCCGGGTACCTATTCGGCTAGGTGAGCTGTTTCCGGTGCTACAATGTTGGGAGTCTTCGAGTGGCTTTGCAATTGAGCGATATTGTTGTGCCTGCAACATTTAAAAAATATCATGAAGACTTACTTCCTGTACTGCCCGAGACGGGGTCTTCTTGTCTTCCTGTTGGTCGCCATGCTGTATGCTTTTGTCAGTGTGTGATGTTTTACCAACCTAGTGTGTTTCTTGCGAGCCCGTGTCTGCTAGAATCGGCCCAGGTGCATTATCAAGGTTCTACGGTGACGCGCCAATGACTGGAAGAGCCACACCGTTTTCTCCGAGGTTTTCAAGGTACTCGTTTTCAACTATATTTACTGAGCCAGGTGTTTTGACCTGAAATCAAAAGACCTTGGACAAGAAAAGTGTGAAAGATAACTTGAGTTTGTGTAATCAAACCATCATGAAAATAATCACTATTATTTCTAGCCCCACGGTGGGCGCCAAACTATTTACAGTAAAAATGGTAATAACAATTAAATTTGTAAACGGGGCACTAAAAATACGTGATATATTTTTATGCTAGTTGTTAGAGCAGTTGATGCTAGGAGTATGAAGTTTAACGATGAAATACAAGCTAAAACGTGGCAGTAATCTGACCAAGGGGCTTGCTACCCGGGCTTCGAACTAGTCGATGAAAGGCGATGAAAGGACTCGAGGCCGATACCCGGCTCAAGCTCGAGCTATCGAGGGGAACCGGGAAGGGGATAACTATTAGGATATAAATAAAGAAGGTTCTTTATGGCAAATATCAAGCAATAAATGAAGAATAAGTATGATAGCAATAAATGGAAAGAGTAGCTTCGAGCGATTGAGTTAGAGAGAAAAGAGCGAGAGGGATATTATTGATCTTGTGTATAATGGTTGGAGCAATACCTGCCCCTTACAAGGTGGTGAGGATACCCTTTGTATAGGAGGGGGAATACAACATAGTACAGGATCGGGTTAGGCCATCTCTGTCAGACCTAACAGCGTGCCTTGGGAATTTCTCATTTTTCTCCAGCCTCGATCTTTGTCTTCTTTGTTTCGTCCCTCGTCAAGCCCCGAGGGAGGAAACTCGGCCGTAACTGTACGTCCTTGGGATATTGATACAGTCTTTTGAAGTGACTTGATAGCAAGAGATTAGGCCCTCTGATTTTCCCGCAAACAATCTTCAATACCCAATAGATTTAATTCAATGAGGAGCAACAGAGTTCCAGATTGGCTGGAACTATTCAGGAATCCATTAATGTGCTGAGTAGAGTATTTCACGAGGTTATATTCTAAAAGACACGAAGATTGCTACTAACAATACTGACATGGTTAATCATTGTGACATCATCAATTATTAAACAAATGAGGCATATGGGTAAGTAGTACATTGTCAATAGGAATCATTGAGGACGAATATTCAAGTACGTGACACAGTCATCTCCTAGAGTGAGGAAAATGAATTTATCAAGAACGAGAATACTCTGGCACCTTTAATGCGATATGGGTTTCAAAATATATAAAGTTGAATTACACTCCTAATGTTAAATGACACAAGGGATCTATGCCACAAGCCCATGAGGATGAAAATACGTTCAACACTTCACTTATTTCAAACATCTTAACCATTCCTGATAATTCATCCTATATGAGAGAACTAAAGATATGACAATTTGTCTTCCATATCAATATGCTCATGATATGTGCAAAAAAATCTGAAGGCATCTAATCTCAACCTTTTACGAGTGAAACCACATAGCTTGGGCATATTAATATTGGGACGAAATCATGTATTGGTTAGAGGGGTTCTAACGGTTAACATGATACTCCGGGGAGAAAGACCAATGACACTACTATCCACCCAAGGAGGTGGAATACAAAGGGTCGCGAAACTCCCCGCACATGACAATGACATAGTCAATTATTCTAGAAATCGAGTGTTGTTTAACGTGAAAATGGTAATAACAATTGAATTTGTAAAATGGGATACTAAAAATATGTGATCTATTCCCGAGCTAGTTGTTCGAGAAGTTGATGCTAATAATATGGAATTTAACGATGGAACGCGAGTTAAAATGAGTTAATAATCGTACCGAAGGGCCTGCTGCCCAGGTATAGGTCTGGTGGATGGGGGACCTCGGGGTCGACTTCAAGGTCGGATTCGAGCTATCGAGGATAGTCGAGGATGGGATAACAACTTAATATATAATCAAACGAGGCTCTTTATAGCCAAAACTAAGTTATATGATGAAAAGTATAAAGCGATGGATATCGAGGTGACCTCGGGCCAGTGAGAGTGAATAAGTTTAGAAAGAAAAGAGAGAGAGAGATATATTATTGCACTTGTGAAGAAATGGAGCAACATCAATCCCTTACAAGGTGGTGTGGATTCCCATTATATAAGAGAGGGAATACCATATAGTACAAAGTTTATTAATGTAAAGTCTGGGGATGGGACGGCTAGGCATGGCACTAGTGCCTATTGACCCTAGCCACTTGCCTCGGGGGTCCCCCGTCTACGTAACCTTCATTCGGTCCTGGACAATCCTCGAGGGAGGGTGCTCAATCATGATCCCATAGTTTTGGGATGATGACGTGACCTTTCGAATGTACCTGAATAGCGGGCAATAGATCCCCTTGATCTCACCGTATACAAATAGTCTCTGTATTTCCCAGAACGAAGTAATAGGAAACGATATTCAATTTGTCGTCTCGAGGTCATCATTGCCATGACGTCTATCATCCAAGAGCATTAAATGCATGCCTCAGAGGACCATGCAGGGCCGCCGTCAAATGCAGTAATTAAGAAACCCACGAACTGTTGCAAGCTCGTCTCTTCTGCTTCCTCAATAGTTTCTATAAATACACTTGTTGCTAGAAACTTTCCATCTTCACCCTTCTGACAGGCCCGTGAACCAAAATTCTGCTATTAGACATCCTTCCTTCTTTACACAATGATTTTTACCATTTTTCATGGCTAGGACTTCTAGGACGGTGCCTAGATGGAACGATACAACATCGTCGTCCTGATTACTCGAGGGAGACAACACATTGATTCCCATTTTAGAGCAATGGACTCCACCTGATATTGATACATCAAAAAATATTGACATCGAGACTCCCTCTGTCACGACCCAAACTGATAGACCGCGATGGGCACCCGGTACCTTACTCGTCCGAGTACCAACATAACGCATCTTTCTTATTGCATCATTATATACACATGATACACGGACCTAGTAGGCTAACATAGTCATTTATAAACTTAAGCATAGGCCGACAAGACCGTACAATCTTTCACGTATACGACATTTGTCTACAAGCCTCTAAGAGTACATAAATATCGTAAAGGTCGTGATAGAGTCCCGCAGTACCAAACAATACACGTCTAAATTATGCTAACCAAACAAGCAACTCCGAAGCAAATGGAGCTGACTAAAATCTTCCGCTGAGCTGATAACCTATCCGGAGGGCTCTTGACCTGTCTATCAGGACCTGCGGGCATGAAACGCAGCATCCCCAGGCAAAAGGGACGCCAGTACGAATAATGTACTGAGTATGTAAGGCACATAAACAAGTACATAAGAGACATGGAAGAAATATAGAGTACATGACTATGCGTATGAATGTCATGTCATGCATCGGTACATGTTTCATAACATCATGAGCCTCTAAGGGCATACCATCATATCAAATCGGCCATTGTAGGCAAAATCATCATCGTATACCAGCTGGTTAGGCGGTGGTGCGTATGTAATGCTATAACGTTTTCCATATCCTATATACATATATGTACATACATATATATGCGTATATAACGCCGTTTGAGAATACATACATATATACGATTATATAACGCGGTTTGAAACATATTTTAGCCACTGTGGGCAATATCATCATCATATACCAGCTAATTAGGTGGTGGTACGTATATATCGCCGTAACCTTTTCCCATATACCATGTACATATATTAACATATATACGCGTATATAACGCCATCTGGTCATGGGTCAATGCACATGTATAAATGAGTGAAATACATAAAAAATACGTAATAACCTAATATTTCTTCCAGATAAACTTTTTCAACCGTGTATTATTCTGTTCCCAGAAATATTTGAACGAATCCGCTTCTACGAAATATGGACATAACTTAAACTTGGACAAACTCAAATTTCGGACAACTACTCTGCCTTAACGTTTTCCAGAAAGGAATTTGGTTAAGGGGTTGAATTGTTGTGACATTCTTGCCACCTTCACGTTCTTGGTCATTTAACAGAATGTTAAAGTTTCTCCTTGGCGTTGAAAATGACATGTTTTATCTCTTTTAGATTGAATAAGCTTTCTACAAAGTCTTGATAAGACTTTTTAAGCGTTTGACACATGGTAAAGGTGCTAGATGAATCATCTTAATAAAAGGGGGATGCTGCCACGTATGTACTTGAGAAGATAATTTTATTAATTTACACATTTATTAGTTAATCGGGTAATATTTTGTTACCCAGTAATTAATCTATTACCCATATAATTTAAGAATTATTATAAATTACTAAAATTCTATTTATTTTAAAAATACCTCATATATAGTTTATATATTATACTACCGTAGTCATATGGTACCTTGCACGATACTAGTTCATAATTATCGGTTATTATCGCTCGACTTGTATTTTATTCCAAATTGACCGCTTTCAATGAAACTTATTTTCTTTAATCCGTGTACCCTCTTATTCTTCATAACATTTATTTATTGCGTGCTATAGATAGCGCAAGTACGTTAACATCAAGATGATCTCATTCCCGAGTTTTACATCGGTTAACTGAAAACGAAATTTTAACGTACAATACTTCAGGGTGCAATATCGTCATAACTTAACGCTGCAAAACGTGATATCACCGTAATGTAATACTACTAGACATGACATCTCACTTTCGGGCTCTTATTAATTTATTTATGGCGTATTTTCATGTACGAAAATAAGGGGTGTAACATCATTCCCCCGTTTGGAACATTCTTCCTCGAATATTGACTGATGTGTTTATCGTTTTCATATCCCATAGCTCTTGTGAGTACATTAGTAGTCCTCTTGCCATCTAGGCAACTGTTCTGTGAACAAGTCCAAAGGCCAGGGTATTTCCCCCTTTTAGGCCTCTTTCCCACGCCATGACTTATGATCAAATTTCTTCCAATCTCAAAACTGTTGCTACCTCCCATCATGTTGTTTCTATGATATTGACCTTGTAAGTGTACTTATGCGACTCTCCTCTCCTTTTTCCTCCAGTTTTTAGCCAATCCTGAAGTTCTTCGCCCCCTTTTTTTTTGTTGAACTTACGAATATTGCTATATCTTATTCTATAGATGTGGTAATTCATTCGTATGACTTTAGTGCATCAACATAGGTCATACTATACCATAATTCTTACCTCGATTTCTCGTTACTGAGGTATGCTACCAAATATCAGATTACTTTCATTTCTTATCCCATATATATAAATCTACGTCCTCTAATGCTTTCACATTACTATTCATCGTAAGAATGACGGCCTAAACTCGTCTCATACATTATAAATTTTATCCATCAATTATTGATTCACTTCAATTTTGATCCGTAATATAGCCCTGATAATTTAAACTTTTATGTAATATTATTGGTAGGATTCACGTTTTATTGGGGAATATTTGAAATGATTATATTGATCCACTTGGGGGAGATACCCTGCTTTCATAACCGTATCTCACGACATCTTAATGTGATTTTCCTTGCGTGGGTATTTTAATCATGTCTAATTCATGAGCTCTCTTTCTTTTATTCGTCATATCATTACTCAATCGAAGGCCCAAACATTATTTTCTTTATAATAATTACACCCTCATTCTATTAATAGGGCGACATTACATCTATTTTGAATATTATTAGTCTTAGACTCCTTTTGAGTTCATTCAGGCTATACTGAACTTTCTATAACTTAGAGAAACTATTAGCTTTCTTGTTTTCATGGGTTTCAATCCCAAGGACTTATCTGTTCTCGTCACCCTTTCACTTGCCTTTCCTCCTCCTTAGTCATGTTTCATTAAAACTTTGTCGCTCTAGTGTACTTTAGCTTGGGACCAATACATATCTATTTATTCTATCTGCGGCCTTCCTTCAACTTGTTTGCACCATAGATTTCCTCGTGTTTTTCAATAGCATGAAGTGAGATATCACATCATCTCTAACTATCCTTTACTTTAATAATCGGGATTTTTGATACCTAGACCATAGGTTGGAAAATATGCTACTGATGCCGCTGCTATCATTCCTGGATATTGAATCCCAACGCTTATATACTCTATCCGAATTATGGATTATTCACGATCTTCTGTCTTTGAGTATCTCGTACGTTGTTCACCTTTACCTTACATTTCTTAAAATTTCGCATCGTATCTTCTATATCTTTCATTACCTTCCTTCCACATAGGTATAATTCATGTCCATAACTTGAAGCTCTATTATAATACTCGACCTCCGCTACATACACTATCTGATGGGAGCTTCGTACTGGCTTCTTATGAGGCTAGTACTTCTTCTAACTGGTTTTCATGTACATCTATTATATATTATGGTTGTTATGTTATTCCTCTAGAACATCTGATATTAAAAGTGATTCTGTCATTTTCTCAAGCACAACTTCTATAATTTTTCTAGGTTTAATAATAAGACTCTTTATTTACTTGGGTGATGTGATTCTTTAGCTTCCTCTTCCTTCCGATCAGCCTTTATGTAGGTTTAACCTATCTTCCGATTTGTGGCTCATGGTATGAGTTATTACCTTAGCCTTTCATTGGCGTTATGGAATATCCATGATACAATCTTTTAACAATTCAATCATTTGTCTATTCCCCGGGCTCAATTCTTTTTTTTTTAAACTTATACCAGAGTCTTCCATGGTTATATGATTACCAACAAATATAATGCTCCAAAATCTTGAGTGTGTCCATATCTTACTAACTCTGGGTCATTGATCGAATAATTATTTCCGTGCCATCTCAGCTCTCTTAAAATGTATGAAATTACTTTTCCTAGCCTTTCTGTCCCCTTGTTGTATCCATACTTAGCTTATCACATCGCCTACACTTTAAATAGTTTTCATACAACTCATATGATCTCGAATATTACTATTAATTCTTACTTGCTATTCATTATTCACGGTAGGTGCCATTTTCCTTTGGAACGCTTACAATGTTGTTGCGAGATTGTTGTTACACGACCATTTCCTCTTTATGTCGTTGTGCTTAGGGTGAAGCCATCTTTCTTATCTCCTCATATGGTCTATTGTTGTAATACTTAGGGAGAACCCTTGACTCTCCTAAAGCTATGAGCATATTATGGACCTTTTATGATGTCCTTACTTGCCTATAATCATTCGTAGTTGCTTACTTTCATGCACTTGTGCTTGCTTCTGAACAGATATTTTGACTGCCTTTCCAGTGACACTTTCTTTTATCCCCGTAATACTCATACAGTATCTTTAACTACCCCTACTCTTATTTGAATATGTCTCAAGTATTGTAATGATATTCTTTGAGGCTGAATTCTCCATGTTGTTTTCTACTATGTTTATCTTACATGATTTGATGAATCATCTATGACCCCATGTTCAGTCATAACTGGGATCTTTCCTGACCAATTACTAACTACTTTTTGGCCCATTACCGTGTCAACGTTCCTCGTAATCTTTCTTGGGTTATTTCCTTTGTCTTAACTTACGTCTCGCACTGCTCCTTATTTATTATTAATAGCTCGGGAAGGAACCTTTATTTTCTCTCCTTGACATCGTACTTGCACAATATTCTTGAATCGTAGTGTATCTGTAAGATTTGGATAAGTGCCATCACATTCCTCTTTCACTTATCGCATTCTTCCTTTACCATTTCATAGTCACTAGAACCACGTAATTATGACTTAATGTCACATCACTCCATATTCCTCCTTTTAGTGGTGTACTAAGACTTGGAGCTTGAGGACCTGCCTATACATGTTTTTCCTCTTCATCTTTGGCATCCTCTCACATTATTAATAATCCTTACTCACTTTGCGGTAATCCTTTTGTACCAAGGATAACAAAATACCTCGCTTGCGATGGTGACACTTAGTGTAATTGGCACATACAACCACTTAAGCTTAACTTTGCTCACATTGCTTGCTTTAGGGAAGCATCTCCGTAAATGAGCATTTTCTGAACTCATCATGGGTCATCTTCTCTTGTCCATTCTTTTATTGCCGGAATGCAATCTGCAATTCTCATGATGCTAACCATCATTAAATCACTCAATTCCTTATTCATATTTAGTTTATCTTGTTCACCAGGCCATACTGATTCCTATTATTCTGGGTTTGATTATCCCTTCTAGTAATCACGTTAGACTCATGAACTTATTCCCCGAAATGAGGATGTGAATTTATGGCCTATACTATTTTATTTTCTTAAGGCCCATCACTTTTCATCTCTTTCGTCATTTGACCATAGATTCTGTAATACTCTACCGTTATCATTCATGTATCACGCCTTAATCATAATTCTTTCTTATCTCTCTTCTCATTATTCTGCTATTATTTCTTCATATCCCTTTTTCTTGTGAAAACTTCAACACGACATTCTTTCGCTTTTAGCTCTCCTTGCTTTATTCATCGGCTCTTCAAGTTGCTTACCGTTCTTGCTTTACTAAGGATGAGACCACACTAAGGTAATATTTATCCCTTCAAGGCTTTTAGTACATGTCTTTGTAGTACTCATATCTTGCCACACTATTTCAGAGTGCACCATCTGGTGTCTCATAAGGAGATCTATTAGCATATTTGTAATATCCTTCGGAAATGTCAACTGACGCAAACAATATCCATCATATCTTCATATACTACTTTTGCTACCCCCATAGGGCATATCTGGAAGGGGTGCGACCTATTGTATATATCTCTATTACTATTGAATAGAACTTAAAAATCTTAAGTTCCTTTGCCTTAATTATAACGCTATTAACCTTTAATAACTGGGTACCTCGTACCCTTTTTCACCTAGCTCCTTTTACTTGCTGAAACTTGTACTTATCTTCTTAATCTCTCATTGTCCTTCACCATAAAATATTGATAGGTATTCTTGTCTTAAGGCTTCTTATCAGGAATCTTACACATTTCAGTACACCCTTGATCTGCTAAACACCTCATATTTACTAATCATAGGCATCATACAAAAATCCAATTACTCAGCTTTTCCACAACAATCTCTCCTTCCAACCTTCTTTCCGAATACGGGTAGCGTCTTATTACGAATACAAGTTCGGAATATGAATTCATATAAGTGAGCTCTCCCACACAATCTAGAGTAAGAAGAAAGAGTGACAGTACCCTATAGCCTCCTGCTTATAACTGCACGAAATATCCATAAACAAGACTCTACTAGACACGACTTGTAGACTCCCTAGGAAAGAACTGCTTTGATACCATTTTTGTTACGAACCAACCCGATGGGCCGCGATGAGAACCCGATACCATACTCGACCGAGTACCAACGTAATGTATCTTTCTTATTAAATCATTATATACACGTGATATACGGGCCTAGTAGGCCAACATAATCATTTATAAACTTAAACATAGGCCGACATGGCCGTACAATCTTTCACGTATACGACATATGTCTACAAGCCTCTAAGAGTACATAAATATTATAAAGGTTGGGATAGAGTCCCGCCGAACCAAACAATATACGTCTAAATTATACTAACCATACAAGCAACTCCGAAGCAAATGGAGCGTACTAACATCTTCCGCTGAGCTGATAGCCTACTTGGAGGGTTCTCGACTTGTCTATCGGGACCTGCGGGCATGAAATGTAGTGTCCCCAGGCAAAAAAAACTTCAGTACAAATAATGAACTTAGTATGTAAGGCACATAAGTAAGTACATAAGAGACATAGAAGAAATATAGAGTACATGACTCAACCTGCAGGTCTGAATAACTTTGTATATCATAAATTACTTTTAGCGTCATGCATATGCGTATGGATGTCATGTCGTGCATAGGTACATGTTTCATAATATCATCAGCCTTTAAGGGCATCTCATCATATCATATTGGCCACTGTGGGTATAATCATCATCGCATACCAGCTGATCAGGTGGTGGTGTGTATACAACGCCATAACCTTTTCATCCCATATATATATATATATATATATATATATATATATATGCGTATGTAACGTCGTTTGAATACATACATAGATACACGTATATAAAGCCGTTTGAATCATATTTTAGTCACTGTGGTCAATATCATCATCATATACCAGTTGATCAGGTGGTGGTGCGTATATAACGCCATAACCTTTTCTCATATATCATATATATATATATATATATTTGCATATATTATGCGCATATAACATCATCTGCTCATGGGTCAATGCACATGTATAAATGAGTAAAATGCATGGAAAATACGTAATAATCCCAATATTTCTTCCGAATAAATTTTTTCAACATTCTATTATTCTGTTTCCTGCATTATTTAAACGAATCAACTTCTGCAAAATATTGACCAAGCATAAACATGGAGAAACAAAAATTTCGGGCAAATACTATGCCCTCAACGTTTTTCAGAAAGGAATTTGATTAAGGGGTGAATTCTTGTGACATTCTTGCCACCTTCACGTTCTTGGTCATTTAACAGAATGTTAAAGTTGCTCCTTGGTCTTGAAAATGAGATGTTCTATCTCTTTAGACTGAATAAGCTTTCTACAAAGTCTTGATAAGACTTTTTAAGCCTTTGACACATGGTAAAGGTGATAGATGAATCACCTTAATAAAGGGGGGCTACTGCCGCGTATGCACTTGGAAAAATAATTTTATTAATTTATCCACTTATTGGTTAATTGGGTAATGTTTCGTTATCCGGTAATTAATTTATTACCCGCATAATTTAAGAATTATCACAAATTACTTAAAATTCTATTTATATTCAAAATACTTCATACATACTTTATATACTATACTACCGTGGTCATACGCTACCTTGCATGGTACTAGTTAATAATTATTGGATATTATCGCTCGACTCGTATTCTATTGCAAATTGACCACTTTCAACGAAACTATTTTTTTAAATCTGTGTACCCTCTTATTCTTCATAACACTTATTTATTGCTTACTATAAATAGCGTAAGTACGTTAACTTCAAGATGATCTCATCCTCGAGTCTTACATGGGTTGACTGAAAACGAAATTTTAACGTACAATACTTCAGGGTGCAATATCGTCGTAACTTAATCTATTGATGGGTATGTTCATGTACGAAAATATGGGGTGTAACACCCTCGTCTACGCCGGGTCGGTGCGAGCACATGTCTTGATATGTCAGCGTCGTGGCAAAGTGTGGAAGGACTGTCGATGGAGCAAGGCAGTGGAGGTAGATATTTGTGGCCCAAATGATAGCATTACCAACTTCAAAGCTAGCTTTCTTCACATATACACTGACCCATTCACCCTAGGCCTCGATAAATCCATCGAAGCTCCTCCTTTGTCAATCAAACCGATCATTCTTGACTTCTGCACCCGATATCAGGTGACTCTCGGTCAAATCTACTTATCCTTTTGGAGGATAGTGTTGATGCTTAGGCATTTCACCAAAGGGGTTAAAGGTGAGGTCTTTACCCTTAGCCGTTTGATCAAACTTTACCGCCCTCGGCTGTATCGAGGCTTGATCAAGCTTCCCCACTAGACCAAAAAGTGTTTTTTCAATATCATTGATGAGGGGAATGACCGATGATGGATGAGCAGGTTTATCCGAGGCACGACCTCGGACGTCATCTCGGCCCAGAGGATTCCCTTTCCGAAGTAGTGAAATGCTCGATGTAAGTGAATTTCCCTTTAACTGCTTCTTGAATACACATTCATGTGTCATAATAACCTCTTTTTGCTTTTTACAGCCATTTCTTGGCAGCCGGATGTTGATCCAGATTTGTCGGGATGAATCAGGCGTTTGGATGAAAAGTTCCCGTATTGCGTTCGATCTTGGACTGTCCTGGCTATGGAGCGTTGGGTGGCGAAGAATCACGGTAAGGTTCCTTTATCTCCTGTGCTTCGCATTTGCTGTTTCCTTCCAAAACCATAGCAAAAATGTATTGTGGTTATTGTGCTCGTACATGTCTCGGAGAAAATATGAATATGAGGCCGCCCCCCGTTAGCAAAGGAGAAACCTTGGAGCTTGATAGAAATAGGAAGAGGAATGGAAGAGCAGCCGTTGCCCGTCCTCATACGACTCCTGGTCTAACCTCCGTATCAAACCCTTATATCGAGGGGAGGATAATAAAGGAAGTCCGTTGAGGAGGAGAGCAAGGTCCAGTGCGAGAGATTTGCAGGTGCCGCGATCGGAGGCTGCTAAAGCTGGAGTGGGTGGCTCTAGCCGGGCTGAGAAGTAGAGAATCTTTGAAGGGAACGCTGATGTAGCTTTAAATCGTACAATTAGATTTGGCATAGCATTTGCTTCGAGAACCGTTAGCGTTGATCTTGAAGGACCGGAGCTCAGGGCCTTCCAGGAGTATGGGTCGCTATTTGGACAAGACGGAAAATTGAACGACCTTATTTCAAACAATCTGATATCATCTGGGGAGTTGAGGGATGCCTAATGGATGGTCGGCTTCAAAGTCGGGACTACTCCCAAAGGGGAAGATTTTATTGCTAATATTTTTGATTGCGTAATCGATAAGGCTGATCTTGATATTTTGAGAACCGTTAAAGCGGCGGAGACATCCATGCAATAGGTGATAGTTTTCCCTTGTGTGTTTCTTTTCGTTCTCGGGCACTATTTGCAGCCTTTTGTATCTTTCACATTGTGCCGCAGTGTAAAGAAATGTATAATTGTGCCATTCTTCGACTCCGAGGTGAACTTCTTTGCGGAGAGAAGGAATGTAATAACATTGCATCGAAGCTACATGACTCAAAAACTTGTGGTGCCCAGGGGAATAAAGAGTAGGGGGAGCTTCGAGGCACATTGGAGGCGGCGCTCTGGGAGAAGGCCGCTCTTGCAGCTCAGGTACTCTGCCTTGCTCATACCCGCCCTTTTTCCCATATTCGCACATATTCTGGATTCATATATTCATCTGCTTGCCATTCTTCGTAGGTCGAGCAGAGTAGCTCGCAGATTATTTAGTTTAAAGCGGAGATCTCCTAGGGGGAAGATCAAAATAAGTTTGTGGCCGGGGAATTGGGCGACATCCCGAGATCTTCTCTCGGGCACTCGTAGGGAAATTGTTACTTTGGCTGCGGCCAAGTCTGAGGCCGAACGAGATGTTGCTACTTATAAGGAGGATGCGACTATGGCTCATACGATGGTTCGCGACATGTCCATGGCTACCGAGCAAAGACTAATTCGAGCCATCGAGTACACTAAAGCGGAGGCGAAGAGGGAGACCCTGGAAGAACTCGAGGCTAGAAGCTTCGAGCTGTCTGCCAATCAAGAGGAGGCTCGTGTGGTGGAGGGAAAACTGGCACTCCTGAATACCCCCGATAAGGGCGAAGATGATAGTTGTGAGGAGTAGTCTCCGAGCCTTTTTTTGTATGCCTTTCTTATTGTTTCATGTGTCCTCCCCCCCCCCCCCCCCCCCCCCCC